>JABYQS010000119.1:0-117962 GCA_022592435.1 Cerioporus squamosus | reverse complement strand
CAACTGGCCCCGCTACTGGGTAGAGGTCCCCGATGCAACAGACGGCGGAAATTCCTTATCTGCAAGCCTCGCTTCCGCGCCAAGGGTCTCGCCGGACGAGGAACGCGGGGTTACGTCGCCGTCGACTGCGAAACCGAGCGCTTTGTCTGGCTCAAGGACGCCTGGCGAGCTCACTACATCCTGGTCGACCGTGAAGGGGACATCCTCCAGCGGCTCAAGGACGCCAAGGTTCCTCGTGTTCCTACCCTGTCTGCCATGGCGATATCGACGATCAGGTGACACTCACGCCCCAGTGGTGGGAGGAGAAGAACCCGAACCCAACCCCGAACCCCATCCCACCCGTTCCCCTCGCGCTTGTGGCGCCGTCGCCTGAAGAAGCGTTGGCTGGGTCCTCCTCGTCGGCTGCAAACAAGCGCAAGGCTCCAGACGATGAACATGACGCAGACACCGTGCCACCTCCGGAGGGGCTTGCTGGCAGTCAACTGCCTTTCCGTGAGGACTGCCCTTTACGCCGTCACAAGCATTATCGGCTCGTCGAGGAAGAAGTCGCTCTGCCGCTGAACGAGTTCCAGAGCGGCAAGCAGCTCATCCAGGTTGTCAAAGACTGCGTTTATGGTGCGTCAAGCAGCTTGTTTCTTCTAGTACTGTTGTTGATGAGTCTGACGTTACTTCGCCTCTCAGCGCACTCCCGTGCTACCACGAATGCGAAGCTGCTCCATCGTGACATCAGCTCCGGCAACATTCTGATATACCCCAGGATCGTGTGGGTCCAGGAGCCCGGCCAGAAGCGGAACCTTTATATGAGGTTCACAGGTCTGCTGGCTGATTGGGAGATGGCGAAGTCGACTGATCCCCAGCAACAAGGGCAGCGTCAGCCGGAACGTACGGTATGTTTTCAGTTTGCTCTGCTGACTTGTAGCGCTTACTGATCCGCGTTTAGGGGACGTGGCAATACATGTCTGTCGCGCTCTTGTCGCACCTGAAGGCGAACGTTGAGGTGTGCGACGAGCTGGAGTCTTTCTTCTATGTCGTGCTGCACCATGCTGTGCGGTACCTTCAGTCCAACTTCGACGATATGACAGTCGCAAACTACATCGACGAGTTTTTCGACCAATATGGATACGCCAACAATCAGTACACCTGCGGCGAGAAAAAGTTCTCCGCCATTACGAATGGAAAGCTCGCCTACACCAACATCAAGCTTGTCTTTGCTGCGGCCGGCATCAGCAAGCTCCTTGAGGAGCTCCTGTCTTGGTTCCAAGCCAACCACATCGTCATGGAATACGATCGCGCCTCGCAGGAGACACCGTTGGGGTCCACTACTACTCCCTCCACTCTCCCGTCGCTCTCCGGCCTTCCTCTCACATCTCCACCGCGCCCCCCACACCTCCATCTCCTTCTGGCCCTTCCGGGTCTGCTGACGTGACCGAGAACGAGCCCAACTACGGGTTTGAGGAGGATCTCAGGGTTGCGTCCAGTGGCATCCCCCGGCCCGTCAAGAAGCCCAAGCTGGGACCCACTGCGGAAGAGCGACAGCTGGCCAGTCTGGTCGCCACACACAGCGCGATGCTCAACCTTCTCACTGAGGCACTCGAATGGGAGGCGGCGAGCTGGGAACATAGCGAGTCGGTCGGCGACAGGGTCCCTGCGTCGTGGCGGCCGGACAGGAAAGAGTCTGGAGCCGTCACCACGAGGACGAGTAACAAGAGGCAGCGGCTCGACGCTGTCCAGTCCGAGCCGCCCGACCTACCGCAGCTGCCTCCTCGGTTCCCGAAGACCCCGACTCGCCCCAGCCGTCGAGGCAACCCTTCGCATGCTAAGTAGTGAAGTTGTCGGTATCGCGGACATACGTCTACTCGTAACTTATTATGTATCTTTGTATCTGATCTGTATTCTAGCTTCGCGTTGCTGCGTTGTATTTCGAGCTCGCTTTTTCTCGTTCTGGTCACTGACTGATACGGGGTTCAACTTGATGTGTCCCACGGATTGAGTCTTGCCACTTAGGCATCACGTCCATCTGCCACTCCTTCTGCACCTGCCAATCATGATGCATGAGCTCCAGCACAAGCTGAAGGGTGCCGTCGATTGTTACGACAACGTCAGTACAAACCTAGCATGATCTGGGTTTGCGTACTCGAACCAGGGTTGACGAACATCCGCGTTGACAGAATCTCGCTGTCTGCCAGCGCGAAGTTGCAATGACTCAACATCAGAAGTCATCTTCTTTTCTCAGACCGGTCCTGAGTAGTTTCATACGGGCATGTTACTTAGTAAAAGATACTTGCTGTATCTGCATTGGAAGCCTCAACCGTTTATGGCCCAATAAATCCTGTCCTGCCTTCGCTTCAGTACATCGAACCATCAATCCATGAGAACAGTGCGTGAGCCCCAAATCTGCGGCGTGTCGCTCATTTCGAAGACAATATGACCTCCCGAAGCGATGTCCTCGTGCTTCAAGATGGGAGTAGCCAACGATCTCCCGTTAACAGAGGCGCTCTTGATGTAGGGCTTGGTTAGTGCTCCGATGGAGGTGATGGTCAAAGGCATTGGTGCGCCCGGGAGGTCGATAGTAACTTTGTCGTAGAACGGTCTGCGGCCCGGGATCGATGTCAGCGGGATATCTTGAGCTGCTAGCAAAAGCGTAAGGCTGGCAAGAGGGGACACTCACGTTCCGATCACATATTCGGCCGATACGGGGTTGACGGGGTAGAATCCGAGTGCGCTGAAGATGTACCACGCACTCATCTGTCCGCAATCCTCGTTCTGACACAAGAGGACTATGAGTCAAACAGGACGGACTCTTGCCAGTGTAAGGGCACGTACGCCGGAGAGACCGTTTACAGAGTTGTTGTAGTTGGCCCTGGCGATATGGCGGATGCGCTCTTGAGACTTGCTCGCGGCGCCGGCAAGAGAGTACAAGTACGGGATGTGGTGCGAGGGCTATGAAGAATGTAGTGATAAGTATCCTCGTTGCTGATCTGCATACGGCAAAAGTACCTCGTTCGTATGGTCGTTATGGCCTGGAGTTGAAGTAACGTACGTCGGTAGTCAGCAACAATAGTATGGAATGCGGACACCATCGAAGTCAACTGACCTCCGTCGAAGTGCTCGTCCAGAAACGCTACGAAGGATGCATTCCCTCCCTTGCGCTCGATCAACGTCCCCACCTCGTGCATACGTCGAACGTGTACGCCCACATGTCGCCCTCGGTCCAGCCGGCGGTCGGACCTGCCCAGGACCCGTTAGCGAACTTCGCTTCCATGAAGCCCGTGTCGTTGTTGAAGATGCTGAATGGAGCGGAGAGGGAGCGCGCGCGAAAGAAGGCTGCATCGTCGTGCTGGGACACCGCGGCAGCGACCGCTGCTACGGCGCAGTCGTCATCTGGAGGTATGCGGAGCCATGGAACGTGAGCGTAAGAACTGCAATCTCAGAGGATCGATGAATACGCACATGCATAATCGAGAGTCCGCGACGCCGCCTCGGAGTGAACGTCAGAGGCGACCCATCCGTGTGCGGAATACACGGAGGAGAGACCTGCGCGAACTTCATAGCCGACATTCTGAAACCCAGGGGTAAGTGTCAAATTCTCGCGAGAACTCCTCCGTGTACCTGTTGTCTGTCTGAGTATCTGTAGAGAATGCGTCTAGTTCATCTGACCGACATTCTCTTACTGAGAAGATAAGGCGTACGTGATGTTCCAGTCGTCAACTGGAGGAACAACCGCATCCTTCCGAACTGCTTCATACGCAGTCTGCAAGTCAAATCCGCGGATACCTTTGACTACCGCTTCGCCAATGAGCGAGTCGGCATGAGTTCCGACCTACTTTGACGGCTGAGGCGCGGCCATATTGGAGCTAAAGATTACAGGAACTACGAACCATGATGTTTGTTTCTATCGAATGCAAACGGTAGTGATTAGCGCAAGTTTGCCTTCAGCTGGAAGTCGTGCTGCTCACCGACGATGTTCTTCCACATCGGAAGCCATCCGCCCTAGTGTGCTTCGTGTGAAAGACTCGGAGTATGCAAATTGGCATTGGTAACTTGCCTCCAGATAGTCCTGGAGCATGCTCTGGACCATCCCTGGAATGCGCTCTGGGGCAAGGAGGATTTGCCATGCCCATGCAGCGCGATAGGTATCCTGTGAAGTTCCCGATGGTGAGTGACGCATAAGCCATGGTGCCTACCAATATTTCGTACTCACCCATATCGAGTAGCCGGTATACGAGTTTCCCTCGTGAACTTGGTCATCGTAGCCTGAGTAGTACTTCCCGCTTTCGCTCTGCTCATAGGGATACTACAAGCTACATCGTCAAGAGGCAATCGAGGTGAGTGTCACTGCTCCACTCACCTGAAGTGCATGATATACTGCGGTGTAGAAAACCTCGCTCTCCTCCTGGCTGGCACCCTCAATATTGATACGATCCAGTTTTTCCGCCCATGCTGCACGCGTCTTCTCGGCGGTCTGCTCCAGAGTTGTCCCCGCCGGTATCTCGTTTTCCAGATTCTCCCTCGCCTGCTCGGCCGAGATGAACGAGACGCCTACACGGACTGTAACCTGTCCTGTTCCCTCGGCGAACCTTGCGAACCCAGACAGCATCGCGCCTTCCGCAGTGGTCACGTTCTCCGCATTAGAGCCGTTCTGAGCAATTCCAAAGCTGACGAACGGTACGTCGAACCGTGCGCAGAAGTATCCTGCAAAGCTGGGTGCGGGGTTCGGTCCGATGATGAAGTCTTCTCGCTCGGGGTTGCGCCCAGTAATCTCGCGTCGTGCGGGGTCGATACAGATGGAGCCCAATGGATACGTAACGTTCGTCGGGTCTGCAGAGCCCATAACCGATGCGCGTGTCGCTTCGACGAGGATATACGGTGCAGCGGTGTCCTGGAAGGTGAAGCGGAGATGTCCGACACGAGAAGCTGCGAAGGTTTCGTCAATGGAGAAGCATGACATGAGGCACCCAGGCTGCCCGACAATCGAACGTGCGAGGCACGAGCACACTCACTTGCTGACTGCTCCACCTGGATAGTGCCGCCATCTGTAGCGTTCATTGATACAGAGTAATAGCTTGCGGTCGCGGTTTCCTTGTCGTGGCTGAACTTCATCCCCCGTTCCTCGAAGACACTCCGTATCTCGCCGGCACCGGGGACGACGACGAACTGCCCGCTGTTGCCCATCCATATGGCCGGCTTGTGCGTAGCCTGAAAGCCATGGATAGTTGAGTCGGTGTAGTTGTAAGCATTGACGGAGACCCAGTCCTTGCGTGTTTGGGCGACCCAACGCGTCATACCAAACGGAGGCGCCACCGTTGGTATCATCCCTCCAGTGCTGTGAGGGGCGATTCCTCCGTTTCCTATCAAGCTTTGGAAGTATCCCGGCCCTGTAAGTAACTACCCACAGCTGAACAACAGAGCAAACCAGAATACTCACGGATCGACATAGTCGACGGCGCGGCTGGGTGGTCTCAAAAATGCAGGTGGCACACGTCGCTGGATGCGGGGAGTACTCGTGACGACGCTGGAAATCACCATCAGATCCATACGCCATGCGCCGATCTCATGTTGGACCAGAGCTGCGGTTCGGGCGACGTCGTGGCGAGGCTGTCTGAGTCTGTCAGTGAGGGTAATCACCGAGGAGTGGGTCCAAGTCCAAGACGATCAAAGCCTCGACATTATATACTGATCATTCGCAGGGCGTGACACAGAGAAGCCGAGAGCGATAGCCAGAACCATGCCCTCATGAGGAAGGTTAGCCGTCAGGCAAATGATGGTTCAAGTCATGGGAGGAAGCTACTGTAAGACTCGGAAGCAAGCGGTATGGCCGGCGCACAGCCACGTGTCTTCCTCGATACCCCAGAAGGACTTAGAGACGCACTCTGTGGTTGAAGACTCGGCTGAAGATGTATTACGATGTAAGTATCCATAACGCCAACAGTGAGTGAGGCTGAACATCGGCCTGGTCTCTAGTACTCAATCGAACTATCTAGATCCGCGCTGTTCAGCTCGGGTTTTGGCTGCTTCGCGGGTGCCTTTCTCTCCTCAACTATAGCCCTCAACGCGATCTTCATGTCCTTCTCACAATCCAACCTGGCTGACGAAGGCAATTGCTGCATAATTGCGTTCGCTTCGAGTGCTAGCCCTTTCAGCTTGACCAAGTCGCGCGCCTTGTGGACGTCCGCCTTGGGCCCAAGTGATTGGTGCAGGCGCAAGGCATCCTTGAAGAGCACCCTGGAAGACGAGCAAGTATATCAGCGCGATGTGCAGGAAGACAAGGGACTAGGGACTCACTTCAATTGAGTGAGTGATGACTGCACGTTCTCCAGCTCGAGATGCTTGACGATGTTGAACCGCTTCCTCGCGGCGGATCGCGCTTCGTGGAGGTGATTCTTCATGCTCTCGACGGCGATGTAGAGATGCGGTATGGGTCCGAGGAAGAGCATACGGTAATAGCGATGCGGCCACTCCATGGTCAGACCCTGCGTGTAAAAGGTCGAAACTGTCCGCCTGCGTGTCTCCTCAACTGGGCTTTCTTGAGCCAGCGAAGCCGTGAGATATATCGCTGGTACGCGACGGCGATCGTCTGGGCAGCAGCGACTTCTTCAGGAGATAGCGTAGCGGCAACATTGGCCTGTTCCGCAGCGATGACATGGGCAATGTTCTCCATGTCTACTACTTCTTCGATGATGTCTTCATCCCCGCCGAATTTATTCTCCTCTACAGTCTCCTCCGATGGACCATCCTGACCCTCAAGCTCGGATGGAAGACGGACAGGAACGAACGGTGCGGCTTCAGCTCTCAGGCCGCCCGTAACGGCGCCAGACGCATCGGTCTTCAGCAGGTAGGGAATATCCTCGACCCGGTTGTAGACGACGCGGCGGACATTCGGAATCGTTGACTTCGGGACTGGCAGGGAGCCGTGGTGGAGCTGTATCATCTCGTCGAGAGACGATCCTTTGACAGATTGGCGGACAGTCCGGGCGAGGCCGTCCCAGGATCTCGCGGTCACATACCTAGTTTTCGTCAGCACAGATCGCATAATCCAGACAGAGAATACTCACTCTTCAATCAGGGCATTGTAGTTCCGGCCCGGCTTGCGCACCAAGCCAATCGCCCTGGAGATGTCGTTCCTCAACTCCCATGAGCGGAGGTTGTAACCCCCTGTGCGCATGACAAGAACGGGTGAGTAATGCGAGAGTTGACACCACTGTGACGAGCGACTAACACAAGCAGAGATTCCTGCATCTGTGCATTGCGATGATCAGCATCGGTCTCGTCTTCGTGAGGTAGGGAGTAGAGACAACATACATCCTAGCGAAGAATATGTTCCTCACTTGATGGCCGAGGCTGGAAAGGTCACGACTCTCGAACAGAAGGTGTGCTGGTGAACGTTTCAGTGAGTGAGGCACTGTCCTTGGGACTCGAGCACTGAATAACCTACCAGCATCAGTACCGCTGTATATCTGTTCGAGCAGGTCACCCATATTCTTCTTGTACAAGGTCGATAGCTGCCTCTCCTTTGACTGAAGAGCTTTGGCGTCCGGAACGAGGGTGCTCAACCAGCTCTTGGGAAGCGTGACATCGTGAAGCGAGGAAGAGGACTGCTGCCGAATCGTGAGGATCAGCCTGCCACACAGGTGGTCCATGAAGTCGCAAAGCAGGCTGATATCAACGGGGATTTTGTTCTCCAGGATGTGACTGGACACAATCGACAGTGAGCGATCTAGTAAGCGCAAGGGCAGAGGCACATGCAGCACAGTACGCACTTCATGAAGAGTACTCCCTGGTTCAAGGAGTAGACTTCGCTGTTCTGCATGAATCCTATAAGATACTGTACGACGTAGGACTTCTCGGTCCCTTGGCTGCGCATCAGAGCTTGCGGTCTGTACGCCAACACGCAGGGAACACGAGGCGCGTAATCGGCAGCGGCCTTGTGATCGAAGGTGAAGGCGAATCGAGCAGTCCGAATCAACATGGTGAGGAAGAGATGCGGTGGGCGGTAGGGATCAAGTCTGTACAGCAAGTCACGAGTCCAAACCCTGACCACCTGAAGGCCATGCTCGAGTTCTGGGATGGCTACCTGAGAGAGCGCGTACAAAGACCCCAACTTGTAGTAAGGGGGGAAGAGTGCTTCATACAATTGTCGAAGCCAGTTGCTGGACACTACTATTCAGTGGATATGTTCGTCGCGCAAGAAGTGCACTTACCGCTGCTGGCGGGCAAGCTCTTCCGAATTCTCCACGTTGTAGAGCGTCTGATAGATGAGGATTTGAAGGACGTGGACTCGAACACGGGCGTTGTATGCAGCGGCATCATATTGTCGATAATCTCCATGGTTCCGAGGGCATTCGACCCGATTGCACTGGTTGAAAACAACGTACGTGAGGCACGGTTGGAGAGGTCGCAACCCTCGGCAAAGGCTGTTCTCGTCGTTGACTCTGCGCAAGAGCCTGATCTTCAGCACGTGTTTCACGAGGCTCTCGAGCTCATATCGCGGAACAAGGGTACCCTGTTCGGTTGGACGTGCTGAAGGGGTGAGACGTGAGTTGCATTGTGAGGCGATGAATGATCCGTCGTGAAGACGGAAGAGGTCTTCTGTCGATGACTGCAGAGCGAAGACTCTGCAAATGACTTGATCATCGCAGGGATTGGGGACAGAGGACATCTTGTGGAGCATGCGAGCGTAGGTGAGGAAAACCTGCAAGCTACCGGCGATTTCTGGGAGAGACACTGTCTGAAGCTTGAGCTTCGCGGAGAAGAGACGGTCCAGACAGAGGAATGCCGCCGGAGCATTGCCGGTCGCGATGAATTTCGCACTGAGGATACGAAGCTCTTCTGCGGCATCGCGCTTGACCATCGCGCGAAACATTGACACCTTCCCTTCCGTCAGGGCCAATGAAGGACCAGAAAAGAGGAATTTCATACCTCGTCTCTCATGCCAGCGTCGCCTCCGATATTGTATAAACCGTCGCTGAGACGCAACAGTTTGGCTATGGTACCGTTCGTCTTCAGCCCTTCGTCGTTGAGGGCAACGCCGCATGAGAGGTGGATCCAGAGGCCGTCCAGGACGCACTGAAGAGCGCGCTGCATCGAGGCTTCGTTCGTACGATCCAGGGTGAGAAGTCGGATGGCCTCAAACGTGTTCCCTTCAGCGAAATGAAGCTCTGCGGCATCTGTGTATCTGCCGATGTCCTCCAGGAATGTCGCACGTGCTACGTCGAGACCATAGTCGTCCATGTACTCCAGCGCGTCTTCGTCCGTCTCAAAGAGATCCCTCGCTTTCCTGTACTCATCTTGTCAGTACTTTGTAGAACGTACAAGATGCAAACAACTCACTTAATCTGCTTCTCGCGAAGGAAGTAGAGCCTAGAGACGTCGATAATGCTGGAGGCGACATTCTCCGCAACCTTATCCTTATGGGCTTTGACCACACTGACTGCTTCCTCAAACATTCCAGCCTTGCGGAAATGCTGCGCAGCGAGTGTGTACTCAGTGGCAGAGACATATGCTCGCGCAGCCTTCTGATCGTCTCCTGCGTGGACATAACACTCGGCAGCAATACGGTAGTACGCTTTCTTCTCGGTGATAGCGTCCTGGGCAGATGCGAGGAATGCCTCGGCCGCCTTGGTGAATGCGACGGCCTGAGCTGTTGTGTCTCCTCGTGTCACCGCGGTAGAGCGAGCCACCTCTCGGAGATAATACGCGTGTGCCACCGCCTTCTCTCTCGGTAGACCAGCACGTTCGTAGCAGTGCATAGCTTGCATGTACCTGCGATTGTTGAAGAGCGATAGCGCGGTCTTGGCCCAGTCCTCTGCAGTCGATGACATCGCGAGACGCGGGACGTCCGTACCGGGAGTGCAGTTTTGAATCTGATCTTTGTGCGTCCAGACAGTCTGCAAAATGTCCATCGATACATACGCATCATTTGAAGCGGAGAGGTTGCTCACCCGCATGGGCTCTCCCTTCTCTGAGCCATCGGCGATCCACAGGTTCTTTCGGGCGCGAGTGATCGCGACGTACAAGAACTTCAGCTGGATGTATGTTAACACCTCAGATCGCCAGGCAACGTACCGTTCACTTACCTCGCGGCACACTCCACTATGACGGGCATCGTCAAATCTCGGCGCTGGATGGTTTGCGCGCCGCTCTTGGGGCAGGGCATTAAGGACGACCCTCCATTGAGAAAGGTCGACCGTAGAGTCCTCGAAGAAGTTGTACAGGAGGACCTAGGCTCAGAGATGAGTTGGGTATGAGTGAAAGGGCAAACCCTACGCACGTCATTGAATTCGAGACCCTTGCTTTCATAGAGCGTCCTGATAGTTGAATGCATGAGCGATTGTTGGGTATGCAACGCGGAAGAGAACGAACATGATTAGCCCGATGTCGCCGACCTGGGCTCGCAGCTTGTCTCGAGCTGCATCATCCCGGACCAGGATACCTGTCAACGTGGTTCAGCGTCTCGCCTGTGACTATGTGAGGGACTACGTACATTGTTCTGCGCCGAATTCGATGTGACTTCCCCTGCCACAGAGTCAGAAACCAGACAGACACAGACTGATACCCTCCACTTACGACTCTCCAAACAAGAACTGCTCATATCTAACGGTGTTCTGGTCCCAACCACTGAAAAACACGGGCTTCAATCCGTCGATCATACCAGTCTCCTGGCCGAGAGCATCAATTGCATGGGGCCAGAACTCTGTGATCAGCTGGATGACCGAATGTGCACAGTTGACGATGCCAGCGTGGGACCTATAATTGACCGCGAGATGGAATGACTCGGGTTGGGCTCGCGTCTCCGCCTGTGGTCCCGCCTTCGCCTGTAGGACAAAAGTTGAGAACGCCGACGTGCAGATTCGGAGGAATACTCTATACCTCTTCGTATCGATATAGGAAAGACTTCAGGTCATTGAACCTGAATGCGCTGCCAACAGAGATCGTCTGCGCAGTGTCTCCCGCCCAGAACATGCCATGAGGATTACGGCATAGAGTTCTCAGTACTAGCGGTCCAGTGAGTGGCATGCGCACAGAGGTAAGATGGTGAACTTACTGAGAGCATCAATCAGGAGGTTGTCTTGCGCCTCATCAACATAGCTTTGTCACGCATGAGTCGATATGCCGAACTGCCAAGGAGATATACTTACATGAAGTCCATCTCCTGGCCCGGAACTCCTTTCGAGCGCAAGTTCCTGATAAGTATGTGGGTCCTGCACCGGATGAGCACGTCATGACCATTATAACGACAATCAATTTCACCTATCCGCGGCATCGTAGTCGCCTCGCTCCTTCTTTCGCTTCAGGTAGGCATTGAACAGCTTGTAGATACCCTCGCGCTGGTTCGCGAACGTGCCTTGCGTGCGGTGGCTGAGGCCATAGTACGTGTCTCTGTCAAGATACCCTTCCGGTCGTTCCAAAGCCAACTCAGAGCCCTTAATCACGCCTATTGCATAGCTCAACGTCAGGTCTTGATCAAGAATGACCGGTGCAGCATACCCATGAATTCGCCAAATACCAGCGTCGGATCGAGGCCCTTGGTGAGTGACTGAGGGAAGTGCGACCAATACTCTTCGAGGAAGGTGCCATACGATACGAACTTCGCGCGTCGCTGCTGCATGTAATCGTTCGACAACGCTCCATCGCGATTACCAGGATCTTGCCATTCTAAGGCGTCCTGCAGTGCCTGTGTAGCAGCTTCCTTCCTCTCGACCTCAAGCGCGTGGTGTTGGAACTCGCTCTCAAGCAGCCGGCATATCTGAAATCACCGTCAGCGCGAAGAGCGTGTCGGACGGGAGAGGAGATAGCGTACGTGGTCAAATGTCAGGAACATCGGGAAGTGCTCCTCCTTGAGCGCACCATAGCGCTTCGGGAGGTCGCCGCGCCAATATATCTCCTCGTCGCGATCTACCAGGCCCTGCTCCTGTTGCTGCTTCTTGCGTGTAGCGATGTTCACGAGTTCCGTGGGCGACTGCGAGGCTGTCGCGAGCGATTCGAGCAACTTGGCGAAGTACTCTTCGACTTTCTCGGCGAGCACGCGGGACTGCGTGACGAAGAGCTGCCGGGGCTTCGCCATCGCTTCCCGGTGAGCCTCCCATGCGCGCTCGATGCCGAGCATCTTAAAAAGCATGGTTGTCGTTTTGCTGCGGAGAGATGAGGAGCTGTACATGCATAGCACTGTGTATACTTACCCGGTCCCACTTCGGCCTTTCGAAGATGGAGGTCGATTCAGCACGATTTATCAACACAGAGAGTAGTTACCAACCTAGGACATAGCACGAAGAGGGATGCTCAATGATCTTCTTCTCTTGCGGGCTAAGGGAATGGTCAACCTCCGCATGTTCGAGGATCAGGGACTACGCACGTGACATCGAACACATGCGCGACTTCCTGGTCGGCCAAGATACCTGTCTAACGTCAGCGTGAGGCTCAAAGGTGTGAACGCGTGCCCCCTACTATTCAGCAATGCCTAGATAATGCCATCAATTAAGTGTGCAGGCACGAGGACGGAACAACCCTACCTGAGAGAACGTGACGAACTTCTCCAGACTGTGTATACAGAACGGAACGCGTCAGACCTCCCTCACGTCACGTTTACGAGTACGCACACTAGAAGGGAGTGAAGCTGTATAGCTATTAGCACCGACACACGCTGGACCACACGGTTAACTTACCTCCTCCAGGTCCTCCTTGCGCATGTCGGATAACCCGGAGACAGGCTCGAGAGAGACCGGTTCGGCCGGAGGTGGCCAGGATGCGGGAGCGTAGACGTTGTCTCCTTTATTCACGGGCGGGTTCCGGAAGGTGCATCTAGAGTAAATGTAACAGTGTGAACTTGGAAGACCCCAGACGTACGAAAGGCAAGCACCTTTTGCGATACTCCGCGCCCCTACGCTCGAGCTGACGACTCATGCAGTCCCAGAAACGACGGTCCAGCTGTGCATGCGTGTATATCCCGAAAATGCGCAGAACTGTGAGTGCTTCAGTCAAAACTTCAAGCTTCACAAGCGACCCAAATACACATACCTTGACGTTCAATCTGAGCGGAAGCGGGGCCCAAGATCAACGAGAGACGGTCGGATATACTGATAGGAACGGACGCACAGTGCTTTCAAACTCAGGAACGCAATCGACCTGATACTACGGCGAGAGTGAGGTATGTCTAGTACTAGATTCAGAGAAGACCTACCACCAGTCTCGTATCTCCAGTCATCTTCGCCTCATAGATCGGGATCTCTACGTCCAGGCCCGTGAGCCGCTTCTGGTTGTCATCGGAGAAGTGGCCCTTCGAGAGCTCCCTGTTGACACGATGAGTACTCGTTTGCCTGACAGGGAAGCTGGCCACTCACTTGATCTTCTTCACGAAGATGGCGAAGGTCTTCGCATCCCTCCTGCGTGCCTGTCTCAAGTCACGGTCTGCGCGCGTAGAAATGAGGATCCGCCACTCTCCGAAGCCATCCGCGCTGTCGAAGTACAGGGCCGCCTTCATCGGGAGGACAGGCGGAAGGGCGATCTGCAGCTCAGGCTCGTCTTCGCCCACTATGCTGAGATCTGAAACAAGTTCGGCCGTCGTCCGAGTCTGCGGCGCGTCTTCAGTGGGAACAGGCGTCTGGAGGTACAGTCGTTTGATTGCTTGTGCGACCGTCGGGATACGGAACCACTTGAGATACCCCTGGAGAGCGAACGTCAGTCACGACCGTGCTCACAACGAAAGCACAGACCTTCATGGTATCCATCTGCGACTCGATGAGGAACGTTGTCTGCCTGCACAGCTCCGCGTGACTGCGAGGTACGTCCAGCCCGAAGCTCTCGATCGTCTTGTGATCGGCGGGCGATATACGGCGGCCACGCTTCGCCTGCTTCTTAAGGCTCTTCTTGCTTTGGCTCTTCCGCTTCACGACAATTCGTATCTCAGACTCTACATCGTCCGGCGCGTCTTCTGCGCGCTCTTCGTCGAGGTTGTCGTCATCGAAGTAGAATTTCGACAGGGCATCTAACACCCGGTGTACGGTTTCTGTCTCCTGTCGCAGCGATCTGATCGTGGCCGTGTCTGGTATCTCTGACAGGCCGTCGCTGGGAAGAAACAAAAAGAAGAGCGGGAACCGCGTCAGCAGCTTGAATGCGAGCGACGTCACGAAGCTTTCCGGAGTAGCGGAGAACTGTTGCAGGATCGTCGTGCTGAAAATTTGACTCGCTTCATCATTCACGGCTGGAGACAGGATGAGCAAGTAAGAGAGCACGAAAGACAGAAGAGAAACACTTACAGGACAAGGCGAATTCTAAGGCGTGCGGAGAGTTCTCGAGCTCTGCGAGCTGGGTGACAGTCTCATTGAGACGTGTTGCTGGATCGACGAGATGGCGCTCTAGGGCACGGATCGCGGCCTCGACGGCCATCTCGTCGTTCAGCACTGGCTTATCGGCGAGCGCCTGAACGGCGTCCGCGGTCACATAACGACCTCCCGTTCGGGAGGCGTCCAAGGAGTGTAGTGTCGGAATGTCTGACATTCGCGACTATCCGGATATGTAGCACGCCCTGTATCGGATGGCAACGCGGGGATGAGCCTCAAGGGCCTCGTATCCTTTGGCAGGATAACGGATGATCTCGTTCGGGAAGAACGGACGAACAAACACCTCTTCAAGGGAGGTGCCTGGTGTGCGTAGTACCGTGACAAGGGTACACCCACTTGATCTCTATCTGAGATTCGGTGGGTTGGCTTTAACGAGATAGAGGGCGTGGTCACTGGTGACAAGTTGTCGTTTATTGCTGTAAGACAGGCGAGCAGGATGGGTAGATGGTTGTGGACGGGAGAGGGCAGGCTACCGCGTGCGGATGTCGGAAACGCCCAAAAACACTTTGTTCCCACGTCCGGCGTCTGACACACTTCGCGATGGTTAAAACGCGAAACGTCAAGAGCCAGCGAACGCGTTTCCTCATTCGTCCATGTGTTGCTCTTAGTTATAGTCCCTCTAGACAGTTCTCGTAGTAGTAGACTTGAGCGTACACATCCCAGATTAATGCGATATATTCCAGAGTGTACAACAAAGGGTCGGGCAACCCACCACCACTCCTGTGTTGGATCCGAAAGAGTCAGGAAGGAAGCAGATAACGATGTTGTCAGAGAGGGGCCAAGAGGACGACTCGGAAGATATGTAGCGACACTGTACTACGGTATATAAACGTGGTATAGAATGGAGGGTGAGATAGGTTTATATACGATAAAGTGCGGTGGGATGATGAGAGACGAACGCGACCACGAAACCAATGCATGCATATGTGAGAGCAATCCGATGATGAGGGGAAAAGTGATAGTGGGAGTGACTGGATCCTTGTAGATCCGGCACATGGGTAAGTACAGTATTGTCTGAAGTTGCAGAAATAAAACCTCAATGTTGCCTATGACCACCAGCCGTCCTCGCCTTGTGTGGGCACAGCCGAAACGACACTAGGCGAAGGCGAGGGCGCTCTGAAGCCACGCCAGTTAGGTGGTGTGTTGTATCTACTCTTCGGCGTAAACGTCGGGATAGCTGCTGGTTGCTTCCACGGCGCGTGGATCGAATCCCGTACGGAGGGTTGTGGGGGTGTAGCGACACGGACATCATTCGTCGTGCCGTTGTGCTGGGCCTTCGGCGTGCCTGCGCGGCTGCGATCGTAGATGGTGCTCGCTCGCGAGTCCGGGCGCGGTAGAGGGTGCGTCTTGCCGTTCTGATAACGAGCAACGGGTTGCGGCTGTAGGACGGTGCTTGACTTCTTTGCCTTGTCGACCTCAGCTTGCAGACGAGCGACTTGAGCCTCAAGGGTAGCGATCTGGTCGAGCATCTGACTCTGCCGCTCCTGTGGAGGTTGTGAGAAACGGGGGATGTCGGCCTAAGAGAGACATACCTTATCAGAACGCTCCTCATTATCACGCTCGTCAAGGTGGAGCTTCGCGAGGGCGAACTCCGTCTCAACTCGCGAAATCGTCTGCTCAGCCTCATCAAGCTGCATCTGCACTTTTTGGCGCCCGCTCTCGGCCTCCTTCGCACGCTTCTCCCACTCCTCAGCACGCTGTCTTGCTTGGAGAAGACTCTGCCTCGAGGTCTGAACAATCTTCTCATGGCTGGCGGCCTTGTTCTCGTACTCCTTCATGCGACGCTGGAGAGCGGAGTGCTCGCCTTCAAGCACCTTGCTGCGATCGCGGATACGGCGAAGCTCCCTGATCTCCTCGTTGTCGAACTGGCCCACGAGGGTGGTGAGCGTCTCAATCTGCTCAGTGGCGCGACGCAGCTCGTCCCAGTTGCTCTCTTGCGACAAGAGCTCCTCATTCCGCCTCTTCTGGTCGGCAAGGTCGTCTGCCATCGAGTCCCTCTCACGGCTCACGAAAGAAACCTTCAGCTCGAGAGCATCGACCTGTAAGGAGCAAAGTCAGCATGCAGGATGGTAGCTGACCAAGGAGCAGAACACACCTTTGCCTTGAGCTGCTGCTTGTCCAAGCTGAGTTCAGCCTTCGACTTCTCCAAATCCGCAATCCGCTCCGTCTGACTCTGCGTCTTGACGTCGGCATCCTTCAGCCTCTCCAACGCACGCGCAAGGGCCTGCTCAAGCTCCACGTTCTTGGCCTCCATCGCAACCGTCTCCGCGGCCTTCTTTGAGATCGAGTCCTGGAGGGTCTCCAAGCGAGCATTGAGTCGATCCCGGTCAGCCTCCGCCGCCTTGACCCTCTCATTCAACATGTCCTTCTCCACGCGGACCTGCCCGTGCGCGCCACGCGCCTTCGCAAGCTGGATCTGCAGCTCGGCGTTGGCAGACATGAGCCGCCGAATATCCTCCGAGTCCTTCTGGGAGGTATCACGGGAAGCAAAGTCAGCGTGCGCATTCTGCAGGACCTTCGTCGCCTCGACCATCGCCTCGGGGAGCGCATTAATGTGCTTGATGATGTCCTGGCAGAACTCAGAGAACTCCTGGTTCTGCGACAGAAGCTTCTTCTGCTCGCTGGCGAAGTTCTGGACGACATTCTCAATGTTGCGAAGAGCCTTGGTCGAGCCCGAGTCCTTCTCGGCGCGCTCGGCGCGGGTCTTGAACTCGCTCTGCGCACTGCTGAGCGCCTCAGTAGCAGCAGACAGGCGTTGCGGAAGGTCGGCGACGGCGCCAAGGATATCCTGCCGGAGCGACGAGAGGTCGACCTGCTGCGAGACAACCGCAGGCTCCTTGCTGGCGAGCTCCTCGATCTTGCGCTGCACTTCGACAAGTGGAGCAACGAGCCCGCGCACATTCTCCGTGACCTTATCGGAAATGGAATCGAGGTTGAGCGCACGGTCGCGAACAGCGAGACGCGAGTCGAGCCGCTCCACGACGAGGTCCGACACCTGCTCCTTGATCTCGTGCGCATCCAGAGGTCCAACAATCGTCCTGAGCTCCGAAGTGAGCCTGCCAACGACGGCATCGAGGTTGATCTGAGGCTGAAGAGAGGGCAAGATGGGGACGAGGCGGTCGACGATGAGGCCGGCCGTCTCGCGCTTGTCCGAAGCGAGGTCGATGAGCTGTGAGATGTTGGGCTTGACCGCCTGAGCGAGGCGCGCCGTCAGAATGTCGTAGTCAATCGGTTCTGCACGGAGGGCAGCGATATGCGGCAGGAGCTTCTGGAACAGGTCCTGGAAGAGGTGCTCGTTGTTGGTCGATGGCGCACGCGAGGTCTCCATGGCCTGAATGCGCGCCCCGAGCTGAGACATCGCAGAGGCAAGGGTGTTCATCGTCCTGTTGCCAAGATCCTCGATGAGCTGCTTCAACTCCGTATCGTGCTCGCGGGACACCGGGGCTTGGGTCTGGGTCTGAGATCTCAGCAATGAAGTGATCTCCCTTTGCAAGACGGCACGAGACTCCTCGTGGCTCTGCTCAATGATGCCCTTGAGGAGTTCAAAGTCGAACTCGCCACGCGCGTCCATCTGGCTATCGTCCAATCCGCGCGCAGCAGACTCCTGCAACTGCGCTCGGAATAGCGAAAGAACCTCCGAGAGCGCAGCCTCCGTAGACGAATTGAGGGGCTGGCCAGCAGGAGCAGCGACCTTGTACTCGGTAAGAGCCTTCTTGATGGTGTCGAACTTCTCCTCGAGCAGCCTCTCCAGCCGCTGCTCGTACTGCTGCATCTCGATGCGCTTCGACAAATTCATGGGCGCAACCGACACGTCAGACAACGTCTCATCATCGTCGTCGTGATGCCTCGGCGGCATCGAGGAGCGACGAGGCCGACGAACGCTGAAGACATCCTCGCCACCTGGAGAACCTGGATCGGTGAACAAACGTGGACGGCCCATCCGCTGAGAGATAGGCGGCACATGGAGGTCGTCGAGTGACGGACGGGGGCTGTGCTCGTAGATATCTCGCGAGCTGAGACGAGAACGAACAGTCCGGCGTGTACGCTCGCCGTCGTCGTTGTTGACGAGCGCCTTGAAGAGGCCAGCGGGCACGGTATTGGTGGAGACGGGATGCTTGAAGTCCAGCGGAATCGGGGCACGCTTGGGCTTCGCGGTGGGCGGGAAGGGTAGCTCCTCCGCGCCAATCTGGGGCACAGGCATTGTGACAGGAGCGGGCATGAGAGGCTTGTTCTCGTCGTTCTCCTCATCATCCTCGCTGAGATCAGGAGACTGAGGGACATCGTCCTTCTTCTGCGAGAGATACGGGTACGTGCCAGCGAATACGAAGGGCTTGGCAGCTGCGTTGAGACCGCCGTCTCTGTTGCCTCCGACCGTAGTCGTAGGCGGGCTCGCAGGAGCAGAGTGTCGTGCAGGTGCAGAGTCGGCAGTCGGCGGGAAGCGGAAAGACGTCATATTGTTCACCCCCTCGTCTGAGCTCTCCTGATCCATGTCGCTCGATCTCCTCTGCCTCTTCTCCCTTCCTTGCGCAGCACGAGCGGGTTCTGGTGCAGGGACAGCCGGCGGCGTTGGCAATGGGCGCGCGACGGGCGCAGGGGGAGCTTGGAAGGTGAGTTGGGGGACTCCGGCTGGAGCACGGAAGGTAAACCCGCCAGGCTTGAACTCCGGCGCAGCAACGTTGAGGGGCTTGCCGATGGACGGCGCACGACCATGGGTCGGCGGAGTCGGTGTGCCAGAGGCGTTGAACGCTCCTGCAGCCCATGACCCTGATTGACGATTGGCACCAAACACGAAAGGTTTCGCAAACGGGTTTAGAGACTCTGTGCGGGGCGCCGAGAGAGGCTGAAGCTGAGGAGTCTGCGAAGGCCGAGGCTGCAGTCCTCCAGGTGTAAGGTATTGCTCCGACGCGTTACGAGAGTGGGCGAGAGCAGGATCGTGTCCCGTGTTTGCGGAGTACTGCGAGCCGTTGCGCGAGTGCGGCAGAGGAGGGAGTGGCCGCCTGCCAGCAGCGGAGTAATAGTCGGCGTAGGGTCCATGACCTTCGTCGCTCGGATTGGAGACGATGTCGTCGTCCTGGCTCAAAGGAGGAGGGCGCGGGAAGTTGGGTATCCTCCGCGGGAGTTCGAGCTCCTGCCTGACCTGTTTGGCGCGACGTAAGATACGACGATGCAGACGCTCCTGGCGTGCCCGCTCCTCGTCCGAAGGGTTTGACCACTCGCCGATGCTCTGTGTACATGTGAGCCATCTGCGCACCAACTTGATGCAAAACACCGCGTCTTACCTCGTCATCCGACGTCTCGTCGGCAGGCAGGTCTTCGGACCCAGTCCACTCGCCGACAGCCTCTTGATCCGGGTCGACTTCCTCTACAGCGTCGAGATCTTCAACCTCCAACTCCCCACCAGGGCTCTGCAGCGGTAGTCGTCCGTCCCGAACGATCTCTTCATCCTCTACTAAACCCCCAACAGACCTCAACGACAGTGCTGCTGATAATTTCGACACATGACGCGAGTGTATCCTGCTCTGCGCCACAGTGCTGACCCCGTCTTGCTCCGTGCCTTCTGCAGAAACCACCGTGACGTCTGCAGCTGCTACTTCCGAGGCATCGTCTTCTGGCTCCTCAGCAGCGGTCTCCTCCTCCTCCGGCTCTTCCTCCTCTGGAATCTCCACGCCGAACCCGCGCATGAAGTCTGGACGACTCTCCGGTCGCGACAACGAGGCAGGTGGTGCAAGTGAAGCAACATTGGTTGGGACACGTCCCTGCGGCGCATGTATAATCTCTGGTGGTGCAGATTGGGGTGCAGGGGAGTCACGAGCAAAGACCTGGTCAGAGCCAAGTGTCGCGCTTGGCCCAAATGGATTGAACGAACCAGATGGGTTATACAGCGGCGACTGGCGTGAGGAAGCCTGTGCGAGCGAGAGGCTGTGAGCATGCCGGTTCTGCTGCAGGCGGGGCGGAAGCTGGTTCGGCGACGGGGAGAGGTTCGAGGGCGGCTGAGGGGAAGTAGAAAGAGAGTTGGATGCAGACGCGTTTTGCGATTGCTGCAGCTTGTTGAGCTTGAAGAAGAGAAGCGCCGGGTCGGCGGGAGACGAGATCTGCAGTGCCACGTTAGGAGAAACTTCGTATGCAACGCGCTGAACTCACCGAGGCAGCACGCGCGTGTGGGGCGTGTATATGAGGGACGGAGCTGCCACTTCCACTTCCACGCTCGACGCCCAGCTTCTGCAACTTCTCCTCTATGATCCTCTGCTTGATTGTATCCCAGGCGGCCTGCGACGAACTGTCAGGGAGAACCACGAAGAATGATCGCAAAGAGGCGCACCTTGCCTGGCAAGAACACATCAACCGTGGGCGGCAAGTGGTATCTCCACGAATCTGGAGGGTATAACTCGACGGTGCTCGTCTCCGGATACCTGACTTCGCTCTGCACGGGCACGTCGGAGGGAACGAGAGGCATCCTTGCGAACGAGGCACGCGTCGGGGGCTCGTCGCCCTCTCCCGGGATCGTCTCGCGCGGCAGGTTGACAATGACCTTCTTCGGCTTTTGTGCAACAGGTTGCGCTGCGGGTGCAGCAGGCGTCGCTGGCATCGGACTGACCTTCCTCTGGGGGCCTCCCAAGACCGCCTTCGGAGGCCCTCCAACACTCATACTCGCCGAGCGCTTGCTTCTGGGCACAAAAGGCGGCGCGAACGGCGCAAGGCCAGGAACCATGGGTGGAGGGAAGCCGGCCTGACCCAGTGGCGTCATGGGCATTCCAGGAGGCGGAAGAATGCCTGCAGCGGCGAGCTGCATGACGCTGGGGTGACTTCGGTGCATCGAGGGCCGACCGGGTGCGCCTGGTGGTGGTGGGAAGAAGTTGGCCTGCATGGGGGTTTGAAGGGGATGTGGAGGCCCGTGGATGTTAAACGGCGGGTGCATGCCTTGCTGTATAGACGTCGGCAACGCAGGTGAGAACAAGGGCGCGTTTTCGGCGAAGGACATGGGCTGCTGGGAGTTGAGAGAGGGCGGGATGAAGAGTCGCGATGGCTGCTGGCGATGCTGGGAGACCATGATGGGCGAAGAAGTCTACGACGGGACAAAGCGAGGACTGGTGGGCGCCGTCGGGCTCGACAAGCTCGACGCTGCACGCGACGGGGAGAGAAGCGGGGACGGGGTATAAGGTGAGTGTCCGGCGAAGACAGCTGGAGCGACAACTCGAATCCGGGAAGACACGGGCCACGTGGCTGTCGAGCGCTTACAGCCTTAATTGAAACGGGCGGAGCCTGACACGGACAGTGAGCTCGACTTCAACGACGGCGACGACAATGGCGGCGGGCATTGGCTCAGAATTGAGGACTCATCTGCGAGGGGCAAAAGGACAGTTGGACGTGGGCGTTGAAGTCGACGCCTTTTATCCTCTCCCGACTCCCGAGTATTAGTACTCCACCTCTTCTGTAACCACTCGTTCCATGTCCAACTCAGCGGGATGCGATCGGGTGGTAGGGCTCTGAATTAGGACGGTCATTGCGCGGAGAGTGGTTTCGCTCTTGTATTCCATGGAAACATCGGCGAGAGCGCTGACAACTTATCTAATGGAATTCGCAATCTATTCAAGTCGCCGAATGAGAACCCAGGCGCGCACCAGGGCAGAGTCCACCAGCTAGGTACTTCTATATGCAGCGGAATAGTGGTACTCTCAATGCTGAACGGATGTAATAGCATGATAGTAACGCTGTCCTGAACACAATGGCAGCGACGGATCTCCTCCCACTCGAGCAGGCTACAGTCGTCATGACATATAGCAACATAATGCATAACGCAACGCGAACAGCTACGGCAGCCGTGGGGTTGGCCAATCATATCCTCGAGGCGACGCGACCTCGGAGCTACGCTCCGACATCTTCCACGCTCGAGCGGGACAACGGTGTGAAATGGAGCGTGCTGAGCTCGTGGAGAGTGAACGTCTCGACGTTCTGTATGTCCGCGCGCACAAATAGGGAGAGGAAGTCGTCGTCCAGAGAGCGGTCTGCCTGGCGGAGGCTCGTGAGCATGCGTGTGATGAAGATCGAGGTGATACTGGAGAGTGCGCATATCAGCAATGGGTTTGAAGCGAGCAAAGGTGGTTGGACTCACGGGGATAGGAACGCTCCGATTGTCATGGGGTTCTGGGAGGAAAGGTGAAACATGTCAGTCGAGGAGGCTCTCGGCGAGCGAGAAGAGCCCGCTCCACGCACCCTCAAGTGGAGGGCAGAGACGATGATCTGCGCAAAGTTGAGCATGAACAGCACTCTGCCGACGGGCAGTGAGCAGTTATCCGCCCCACACAGATTCGTCGGTGACTCACAGGAAGAAAATAACACCTCCATAGATGATAGACCAGAGACAAAATGAGAAGAAGTCGAGACAAGACAGCACGAAAACATACTGTTTCTTAGGAGTGACACCGTCACCGGCGCCATACGCGACTGAAGCCTGGGGCGCCCCCACGGGACACCAACCACTCGAAGGACGAAGATGATGACAGAGATCGCAGAGGACCACACCTAGCCGAGCGACGATGATGACTGCAGGGCGTCAGTATATAATGTGGGCAGAGATGCATTCAGAGCGCGTACGTCTGTGTGGCACACAGTTATAGACTGATGCTACGAGTTCAATCGACCTGGTAACTCACCTATCGTAGTCGACTAGCGACAATGTGGAGTGCACAGCACAAGCATGCAGCGGAGGGGGAGTCGCATAGCCGTAAGAGCGGATGTCGATGTACTACACGGACACGGATCAGGTCTTATGTTCCGAGTTCCGAGTCTCAGGAATTTGGAATGAACGTACCGTCAGGATTACCGGCGACACCAATGCGGTGAGAAATACTGCCAGGGTGTAAAAGCGGTTGCGGTCGGTGACAGCGTGCACTCGCAGTACTGAGAAAGCTGCAAATCTTGTCACATGCATGCTTCTAGTATAAGCGCAGGCGGGAGACTCACCGAGGAGTAGCAGCTGCGCCAGCACTATCTCTGCCACTAAGGTAATCTCCAGTACCTCACATCTACCTCACTATCATTAGCGTCATTGACACAGCGCACGTCTGCCAGACCCTCACAGCTAGAATCCGTTCCAGTTGGACAATGAGGAGTAAGAGAGTGACGAAGGTACTCACTTGGTCGCTCTCCGTCTTAGTGACGAGTTCAATCACGTTCGTGATCGCCAGGGCCACATTGGTATAGCGGTTGGCGAAATAGAGAGCGGTCGCACGCGTCATGCGCGATCTCCAGAAGTACTCCACCTCCAGATCAAGGGTGAGGAGATACTCATACACGAACAAGGCTGAAGAGCGAGAATATTTCAGCATCGAAATGATCCCTGGAGGAAACGGCGAGCTCACTTCTTGCAGCAGTGTTGAACTTCCTGGTGAGTACCACGGTATCCATGATCTGTACGGACTGCAAGGGAGGTGGGCGAGCGAGCGAAGTAATAACGCACAGCGGACGAGTCCCCTCTCGGAGGCCATCGTTACTGTCGCACTTGACACTGACAGCAAAGCAAAGCATGCTGAGACAGCGTCAAGACGCCCCAGGCCGGTAGAATCGCGCATCATAGAATTGGGTCACAGCCGACACGGGCACGGTGGGCTTATATTTACTTTGCGCTAGCCTCTTGTAGTGTCAACATGGCGCGTTTCTACTGACGAGGTACTGACGAGGGTCATATCTCAGGGCTCCTGACGTCGGTTGTGAAGAAATGAGATACCTACCTAACCTCCGCGGAAACGCCGTCAAGCGGGAATGAATGGACTAGCTGCGGATGACAGCGTTCGCTGATCCACAACCCGGCCCTTCTGGCAGCGGCGCCCTGACAATATTGGAGAGTCAGTGCGTAGGCAGCCCTGATCAGTTTCCCGTCACGAGGAAAGCTATTGCGCGGGCACATGCTGTCAGTGTACCGTCCGACGTCGCTTCGGCCAAGCTCCGGGTGTCGACGGGTGGGAGCTCTTTCGGCTGTCTTCGCTTCGTCTCCGACCTTGCATATATATACTGCAGGCGCTCCGTCCGGTATGCCTCTTGCGAATGGACTGGCAATCTATCGTTTTTAGTGACGCTAGGGGGCACAGTAACTCACCTGAGACACATATGCGACCGGTAAATCTTGTGGTGTTTCCGACCATACTGCCCGGCAGTGCCGTTGGGAGAATACAATGCTGTATTAAACTGAAATATGTACGTACGCTCGGAGGCTGGGATCCTGTAATGGGTGTCTCTCCTGCGATGACCGAGGAGTCTGTAAAGCATGTAGCAAGCTGACGACGATAGGGGACGAGCACTGAGAGACTGAGGAGAGTCCTGCATCTTGTACATTACATTATTGCACACGGCGTTTCATTACGCGTTACACACGGCGTCAGCATCATCATCACTGGGCGTAAGAGGGCGGGAGCGTCGGCCAGATGAACTTCTCGACCGCTTGTGTCGCCTCCTGCGGGTCCGAGGGCAGCCTGTAGTGCGAGTGCGGCATTAGTCACATATCGTCAACCGCGGAGAATGGAAGACACTTACGAGAGCTTGGGCACCCACCGGCCGTCCTTGAGGTGGAAGAATCGGGGCACGTGCACCTCACCGCGCTCGTCCATCTTGCGACGCGCCTCGCGCTGCGTCTCCTCGACGGCAGTCTTGGCCTCCGTCGCGGCGTCCATGTCCTTCGCGACGATGGCACGCGTGAGGCGCGTCCAGAGCCTCCGCGACTCGTTCGGCTCCTGCTCGTCCTCAGGCGCGACCCACTTTGGCGCGACGTTCTGCCCGTCTTTCTGTGCGTCAAAAAGGACCCGCTTCTCGCCCTGTGTGTTATGAGAATAGGAATGAAACAAGGTTAGTCAAGGTTAGCGTCAAATGCAGGTCGACGCACCTTGGCATTCTTGTACTCCATTACTGCGCTCCACTTGCCTGATATTTCCCCGATGTCGGTGTTGCCACGGCGTATCCGACCGGAGATAGCGTTGTAGGTGCCGGAGAAGTACCCCTATGAGCAGCGCGCAGTGAGCATACGAGCGCTAACCAACATGTCAGAACGAAGAGTTGACTCACCTTCGTCTTGAACTGGATGTCAGCATAGTGACCTGTCTGCTCGTTCTTCGCCATGCACGAGTCACCGAGCTCGAGGAACATCTTGCCCCACAGGATGCCCCTTGCGTACATGTTCGGCATGGAGATGACGTACTCTGTTATGTGACGCGTCCGACACAAGCGCAAACCGCGCGTACGTGAGCGGGGCGGCATCGGGCAAAATCCGTCAGCATCGTCCGACTGCGCGATCCGTTCTGACACAAGAACTACGCACCTTTGTCTTCCGGGCGACCGAGGAGGTACACCCGGTTCTCGCCCTCCATAGTCGTAGACACGGAGTTGCCAAGAAACTTGGACTTTGGCCGGAGCTCGCCGATGACGCAGACCTTGTTCTGGGGAGAGACGTAATAGAAGGCGGATATGGGCGGGTGGTGGGAGACTGTCAGGATAAACAAGGGGTGAGAATCCTGTATCCAGAGCGCGACGAGAACACGATGTGAACCGCATTGTGGTTCGCTTGTTGGAACGGTACTATTGTTCGCTCAACGAGGCGCAACTACACTGACCTTGTTCTGCGATGTAGAACCCGCGCGAGCCGTCGGGGTAGTCATATCGACAACGGAAGAACTCGCCGAGGACGGGGTTGTATCTGTGAGCGACGCGCGCGAGGAACGGGGTGAGCGATCACGAGCGTTAGAGAAATACGCGACCGGAGTGCGCAAACGTACGGCTTCTTCACGCCCTTTGGCTTGATGTGCCAGCCGGCAAGGTAGTACTGGAGGACGCGGATGAAACGTTCTTCGGGGTCGTCGCAATTCTCAGCACTGCGGTATGCGGGCAAGAGTAGTGGGCAATGCGCGAACGGGGAATATACACATCAATAGGGAGATCCGAGAGAGATGGAGAGAGAACTCACCCGAAGAGGAGATCTGGATGGGACATGAAGTCGGTAATGCGCTCTAGCATGCTGCGTGGCTCTAGTACGAAGGTCGGGAATGTCACTTTGTGGAGATCCATGCCAACTCTGTGCACGACCTGCGTCAGACGGGGCGCGGCCACGCCCTGGTGGCTTCGGCATGCACGGAGGGCGCGCGAGGACTTGCCTTAGCTGCGAGATGAGCGATGCGATGATGGAGCCCTCGTTCTCATCCCTGTATTCGTCGACATCGACGCACGGGTCAGCAGGGGAGAGGTAGCGCATCGCGGGAGCAGAGAGGGGACGGACAAGATGGAGGTATCGTCCGGCTCAGTGTCGTCCGGGACCTTGTCTTCGTCTGCGCCGCGTGGCTTGTAGCCCATCTTAGACGTCGCCTGGGTGAATAGACCCATCATGGCTGGTGGCGAGGGCAGGAGGTCGAGGGGTGGTGGCGGCGTGTATCAGGCGAGCTGAGAGGAATATATGAGGCGAGTGCTGCGTAATGCAATACAGTCAGTCCCGGACGGGCGGCGGTGTGGCGGGGCGATGGCAGCGTCAAGAACAGCCAGGATGCAATCGCAAGGAGCAGTCCGTCGTCGTTGGCGACAGCGAGGAGGACACGGAAGACGATGAGGAGAACAAGCGGAGAAGACGAGCGGGAGTGGCCCGCTCAGTTCAGCCCTGACGCGCTCTCCACAGCCACAGCCCTCCCGATCCGGCGGTGACGCACCCTCGGCTACAACCTGAGGCTTACTGAGGAGCCTCAGATGTAAGTACCTCGACGATAACCAACACATCCGTCCACGCTGTGGTTTCAATTGATGCAAAGTGCAGGCAAGAGGGATGAATGCGGTGGGTATGCATATGTCTCTAGCTCCGTAGGCCAGATCGAAACATACTCAGGTAACTCATGCTCGGCTACGGAGAATATATGTGGGATAGCCAAATCTATAACACACCCTCTAGAACGATACGACACAAATACCCAAGAGACAATACCTCAGAAGGTGATTTTCGTAGGGCCCGAAGGGGTGGGAATGTCGTCGCGGAAGAACGCGCCATACGCGCTGTGCGTCTTCTTCTTGATGGTCATCGGGAACTTCTTCAGACCCTCCGCCTCAAACCCACTCTCCCTCAGCACCCGCGCAAGTTCTCCAGCGAGCGCACGCTCGTGCGCATCGCCCGTGAAGAACGTGATCGACTTGCCGCTCTTGCCACCACGACCTGCACCAAGTCAGCTCCCGGGCAAACGTACAGACAAGACGCGACGCACCAGTTCGTCCGATGCGGTGGATGTAGTCCTCAATCGTCAGCGGGAACGTGTAGTTGATGACCGCAGCGACGTTCGGGATATCGAGCCCGCGCGCAGCGACGTCGGTCGCGACGAGCACGCTCTTGGCGCCCGTCTTGAAGTTCTGCAGAGCCTCGAGCCGCGCGGACTGCGACATATCACCGTGCAGGCCCCCCACTGAGAAGCCCTTACTCTGCAGCATGCCCTCGACGCGCTGCGCTTCCTTCTTGTACAGCGCGAACACGAGGATGCGAGCGTCCTCGGAGCCCTTGGACTTCTTCGGCATCAGCGTGCGCAGGTGGCCGAGGAGCCGCGAGCTGCGGAGACGTGAGCGAGAGAGCAAAAGGAGGATGCGAGTACTTACTCTTTTGACCGTGCGTCATCGAAGACCTCAACCACTGGGCGGCATCAACATCTAGGACGCTCAGACAACAGGGGAAGACGCACCTTGCTCGACGCGGCTGTTCGCAGTCAAGTCGTCGCTGCCGACAGTGACTCGGACAGGGTTGCGCTGGAAGGTAGCGGCCAACCTCCGGACAGCGTCCGGCCATGTCGCGCTGACTGCACAAATAGATGAGCATCTGTCCAACACCGACGAACCGAAGAGCACTTACACATGAGCGTCTGCCTGTCCGCGCCCTGCATCGTCCTCCCGATGATGTTGCGGATATCATTCTCGAAGCCCTTGTCGAGCATCCGGTCCGCCTCGTCGAGCACAAGGTACGACACCCTACGACCGTTCTCAATACGCGCCATCCGGGAGAAGGGGCACCACGCACCTGCTCAGATCGCACGCGCCCTCGTTCGCGAGGTCGAGTATCCGTCCGGGGGTGCCGACGACGATGCGTGTGACCTTTTTACCTTGGTTCATGTTCTTGAGCGCCTTGATCTGCGGGCCCTTGTCCACGCCGCCGTAAACCGCGACGCTCGCGATCCCAAACGGCTCGCCAAGCGCTTCGAGCGTTTCGTGCGTCTGGATGGCGAGCTCGCGCGTGGGCGCCATGACGAGGACGGAGACGGTCGTGCCTTTCGACTTCTTGTCGACTGGCTGGGAGACGAGGCGGGCGAGCGCGGGGAGACCGAAGGCGAGGGTCTTGCCGCTGTAGTATACAGCGATATGATCGGCATGAAGACGTGCGAAGAGGGTGGGGATGTGCGTACCTTCCTGTTTCTGCAATACCGACCACATCGCGGCCCTGCAGTGCAGGAGGCCATGAGCATGCTTGGATAGGCGTCGGCTCCTTGAATCCGTCGAAAGCAGAGCGCAGCTGTGGAGGCACGTCGAGCTGCTCGAACGAGAGGACGGGTGTGATAGGGTCGGCACCATCGGGAATGTGGAGGGTGATCTCATTCTTCTGCAAGAACGCTTCGACCTCGGAGGGCGAGGCAGCTAAGCGAGACGAAGAGGGGACAGCAGAGGCAGAGGGTTCAGTGTCGGAGGTCTCTTTGCTCTTGCTCTTCTTCTTGTCCTTCTTTTCTTTCTTGTCCTTCTTATCCTTCTTCTCCTTCTTGACCTTAGGAGTTTCCGGGTCTGAGGCAGCCTCCTCCGCTGGAGGCTCCGCAGCGACGTCCGAGTCCCTCTTGCGCTTTTTCTTATCCTTCTTCGATTCGGACGGCTCGGCGACTGCTCCTCCCTCCTCTGCCTCACGCTTGCGTTTCTTTTTAGACTTCTTCTCAGTGGGCTCTGTTGGCGAAGAGACAAGGTCAGTGCACAGTGCGAGAGTGAGCAGACACTACGCACCCGGCGCGTCGACTGCCATAGCGTCCTCCTGTTCAGACGTCTTCTCCTCCGTCTCCATAGCTTTCTTCTTGTTCTTCTTCTCCTTCTTCGACTTCACTTCACCTGTTAACCATGAGCTTACCGAGAACGAAGAGTACACTCCGGGACATACACACCACCCTCGTCCGCGGAATGTTTGTCGGTCCTGTGCTTCTTCGACTTCTTCTGCTCTTTCGTCGCCAAAGCTTTGGTGCTCACATCCACTGTCATAGCTGTCAGAGGATCGCCGTAAACCGTGAAGTAAGGGTGAACTGCTGGGACTGAGGCAAGACGAGACTTTGAGTCCGCGCTTCAGAGTCTGTGTGCCACAAAGTTTCAAGCGCCCGCATGCTTTGCCGATTGCATCTGAATCGGAGATCCCGGTCCACGTGGTTATGATACGCAAATGGCAAGTCAAGAACTCGAGTTCTTGACGCTGAGATGGGCTACCGCAGCACAGGAGTGCACCAGCAAGAACCCCTTCCGATGAACGAATCGGTGTCACCATCGGACAGGTCGGTACAACTACCCGCTCACCCTGGCTTGGATCGCCCGCTTTATGGAATTCGGACGCATGCGGTTCACTGCAATCGCCTAGAAATCCTTCGCTCGTCGGATGCTGAGAACTGCAGTATGTCTGTCGGCATAGCTACTCACGTACTACGTGGTCAGCTCACAACCGAGTGTATAGGTGGAGAAGCCCATCGGCCAGGTCTCCGGCAAATCCCTGGCTCACTCCTTCATTTCAAGCGCTCCGCCCCTACTACCGCAGCACACCAGTCACGACATCTTGCAGGCTTCTCGCTCCTAGTTATGCCCGCTAGTTGACTTTGTAGATACGAAATCATGCAGGTACGCTATGTGTGAGCAAGCTTGTCAGATGACCGCTAACTGTCGTGCTGTGTAGCCAACGATGTATGTCATCCTCCCACATAACAGCATATTATCGCCGTGAGCCTTCAAAATATTCGACAAAGGCTAGATCTGAGTGACATCTGACAGTGATCTTCGACCGATGGGAAACGCGGTTGCGATCCTCGAGCGCAAACCTTGTGCCTCGCACCCTTCCCACTCGGGAAAGCCTCGTTGTCCAGCACACCGCACGGTATATGTGCTGCTTCCCCATTGCTCTACCACTCCAGTCACCACCACTTATCCCCCGTTCAATCGTCTACCGCTCACTGCACGGAGCTATCTGGCTCTACTCTCCAAACATGTCAGAAATCTGCGAATCCGCACGAAATCCATCAGTAATGTCAGAGGACGTCGCGTAGGACGCACTTGCGTGGCGTTGCTCGAAAAAGGGCTCTTGGTAGACGATGTGGCCATTGAGAGTGCTATTTGCAGTTTCGAAGTTCACATCGTCGACCCTGGGGTGGATTTGGACGAGTTGATCGTGGAGATGGAGTCCATCCCACACATGTTGGAATTCGTGCTCTCAGGTGCGCATTGTCTCTGTTTACGCCTCGTGATGAGGCAGCAAACGCAACTTCCTCATAGGCCTCGGTGACTACCCTTTCCGCGTGCTCCACGACACCATACTGCAATTTTTCCCCAACACTCCCGCTACGTTCGAGGGGTCTCTTGCGGCACGGCTGCTGAACCGCTTCTCTGTCTCCTGTCTGTTCTTACCACCCGACGCGGCAACCGACACCTTTACACTGCTGGGTCAACATCGTCGCGCTGTCGAGCTCGCTCCCCCGGTATTGAAGACTCTTTCATACACGACCTTCGCCGAGGACGCCATCCAAGATGACGACGCCAAAAGTCCAGTGTCTCCCACAAAACGCAAATCCCAGCAGAAGCGCAAGCAATCCATGAGGGCTAACCGTGCTCCTGTGATAGATGCTCGGCCTTTCGACAGCTATGGCGTCGCAGTACCGGGTTCGAAGTCTCAAGCTTCCGAGCTAGCCGCGACTATCCTCGAGGAACAAATGACCATTTTGAAGGTTTGTATCTTCGACTTAAGCGTCTTCGCGCTACTAATGAATCTACACTAGTATTACCTCGACATCCTCCGGAACCCGGCGCTCGCGCTCTTTCTCAAGAACCTCTATCTGCCGCCCCACCCTCCCGAAACGCACGACATACCTGCAAAAGCACCCGTCAACGTCGATGTTTCGCACGACGAAGACCTCACCCATGCACCCGAGCCAGGGGCCTATCCGTTCGTGCAACCAATGAAAGCTGCGCTTTACTTCGACAGTGCCAAGGGCTTCGGGCAGTGGCGGATCCTCATCTCAAATGGCGCTTCGCAATATCTGCGACAGGCTCGCAAGAAGGACCCCTCAACCTTCAGCATTATTATCAACAAGATCAAGTGAGTGCCGACGGCGGCTCCTGTAATTATGATGGCTGACAACGTTGCAGGGCGCTGTCGAACGGGCACTTCTCCGACGACAACCAGAAGAGGCTTACTGGCTCTGAAGTCCAGATTCCAATCTTCGAGGCGAAGATGACTCGGGACACTCGTCTTGTGGTGAGCTCGTTTCCGGTGCGGAGTCAGATGCAGTCAGCTGATGACCACGTAGTATCAGATTGATTGTGTTCCGGAATTCCAGAGCAACGTACGTCTGCATCATCGTTGCATCCAAGATTCAGTACGCTTACAGAAGGTACTTACAGGTCGAGCGGCAAGGTAAGGCTCGCCTTTTGCATCACGCTATGTAGCCTTGACTAACGAGACACTAACTAGTGATCCGGATCTTCGGGATTTACACTCACCGCCAAATCGGACGATGTGTATGGCAAGGTATGGGATGTCAAGTATCGCGCAAGGGCGCGGAGTATATACAACGGTACGTAAACTTCAACCATCGCTTCGTCTGGCTTGCTGAGGCGGGCGCAGATGCAACTTCCGAAAGGCCGCAGATGTTTCCCGTGGCGACGTCTTCCTGCCCGCCTCGTGGCCTCCGTTGGAGACCGACGCTGTTGCAGCGGCACTCCCCATGCCCAACCTCGTCAAGGAAGATCTCGATGAGGTGGGTGACGATGGACGTGCCTACGAATCCGTAAACTGACATCTTCCTATCTTAGATCCACTCACTTCTTGTGTACGTTCAATTTCGGACCCCTTCAGCAGCTGGTTGACGTTGACGACGTTGCAGGCTGGAGAAGTTCGTCACATTTTCCCAGGTCGGTGCATACAGGCTATTCTGCGCCACGTAAATGCTCACCTTGGCTTCACAGGCACTCCTCAATGGTGCTGCATTCGCTCGAGATCTCGGGTATGCAATCCGCTGATGCTCCAACAGGTATACTAGCGGACGAGAACATAACTCACGTCTTCGACGTCTCGTAAGGGTCTCCTACAACGGATGGAGTTCGATACCTAACAGCTCTGCAGCCCCAAGGAGAAGCAGATCATTGAACACCCCTCTTCGTGTTACGTCTTAGGTATATTGGGGTGTTATTGAGCTCGAAACCCGATACTGAGCACGCTCCCTCCGCTACTTAGGCAGAAGCGGCACAGGGTGAGTTACATTCGACATAATTCATGGCTTCACTGCACTGCTCACTACTTATACAGGAAGACAACGACGATGTTGTTCAAGATGCTCGGCATCGAGCGCTCGTGGGAAGACTTCCGCGAGACACTCTTCAAGCCCCGCCAGATGTTCGTCACACAATCCCGCGTCCTCGCCGAAAAGGTAGAGGAGTACTTCGCCGCCCTATTCAGATCCCTCCTTGCAGGGAAGGAGACTAAGGATGAAGTCATGCGCAAGAGTGTCCAGCAAGCCATCCTCGTCGACAAGGATGAAGAGGTTTGGCACCGCGGGGACCTTCCCGAGCGCTTTGGAGCGTTGTCGGACGAGCATTTCCCTATGTTCCTCACCTTTGACCAGGTACGTTGATTTCATATGCCGTTACTTTGGGGCGAATACAGAAGTCAGTCGCCAGATATGCCGTCTCCTCGAGAACGAGTACCTGTACGAGCTTGAGAAACACCAGGAGAACGAAGCGGTCTCGCAGGCAGTTCACGATTCGATGGAGCTCCGCGACCCTACTTTCCAGCCTCGACGATGGTCCAGCGATCAGATCAGGAAACGGCAAGACGCCTTCGTCTCTGAGAAGAAATTCATCGCCGAGTACTGGCCGCACTTGCGTCAAGGATTGGCCAAAGGTTTAGGTAGCTTCATCCTATTTCATGTCACAGAGTTCGGGGTTGACACTTGTCTGTAGATCCTACCTTCGTTTTCGCTGAATTCATAGGTCAGTCTTCACTATTAATAGTTGTGGACTGTTCGCTCATCAGCCTAAAGGTATCATCAAGGGCTCCGAGCAAGCTTTGGAGAAACCGGAGGGATACCTCGACCAAGAGACATACTGCAAAAGCAGGCGCTCCGAAGCTGTTGGTTCAAAGCAAAGGGAGTCGATCTATCAGTCGTTCCAAGTTTACTCGAAGCAGAAGGCGGAACGGGGAGAGTGGGACGCTGCCGATCGGTATGCCGACTACCTGACGACGATACGACTGCACTGCTGACTAGCTGCAGTTCGCATGCCCTTATCAGATCTCTCCGCGGAGGTGTCCCAGGACAAGCTATTGACTTCATGTGAGTATCGCATTCTTCTTCTCTATACGAAGCTCATTTCTAACTTGGCGGTCGATAGGTATGTCGATGAGGCTCAAGACAATCTCCTCATTGACGCTTTCAGTACGATCCCATATCGTGTGTCCATTTACGCGATCTTCTGATAGGCGCTCTCACACAGTTCTACGCAACCTCTGTCGCAACCCCCATGGACTGTTTTGGGCAGGAGATACGGCGCAGACAATTTCCGCCGGGAGCGCCTTCCGCTTCAACGACCTCAAGGCTTTCATGTACAGACTCGAAGAGGTATGCAAGTTCAGCATACTCCTTCAATAAGCCAATCTCTGAGGCATACTTGCTGCAAAGAACGTGGCAGCTGTTACGGCTATCAAGCAGGTGCAGCCGGAGTCCTTCCAACTTGCGGTTAACTATCGTTCCCACGCCGGAATCGTCAATTGCGCACACACCGTTGTAGAACTCATCACGACCTTCTGGCCATATGCGATTGACAATCTCGCTCAGGAGAGAGGCATGGTTGACGGCTTGAAGCCTGTCTTCTTCAGCGGGTGGGATCAAGATACAGCGCGCTACGAGCAGTTCCTGTTTGGCGAATCGTGAGTCATACAACAATGCATGTCCGACCAGCAGTCGCTCACTGACACGGACGATCTTGGCGGTATTACTGGGCAGAGGAAGTCACATCGAATTCGGCGCTCAACAATGTAGGGACGCCATCTAACTCGGTGGGTGGTTGAAAGCTCACACATCTTCTATGTCGCCGCAGGTATTCTGGTTCGCAACGAAAGCGCTCGCGAGAAACTCCGGAGCCAAGTTGGGGAGATCGGTTTGATCTTGTCAGTTGCGTTGTCTCATCCCACTTGTCGATAGCACATTGACTTCAGAATTCGTTTAGGACGCTGTACGAAGCCAAGGGCCTTGAGTTCAATGACGTACGCATCAACATGTCACTGGTGACCTTCGAACTAAGCTCATTCCTCAGGTCCTACTGTACAATTTCTTTGAGGACTCAACGGCGGACGTATCGCGATGGCGATTGGTCTTGAACGCTCTCCCGTCGAGTGAACACGTCCCTGCTCCGCAGTTCGATGAGATACGTCACAACAGCATCTGTCGCGAGGTGACTCGGTTTATCAAAGGGTCATCCTATGTCACCATATGACTCACAAATCTCACAGCTCAAGTTTCTATACGTCGCGATCACGAGGGCCCGGAAAAATCTATGGATTGCGGATAGCTCCGTGAAGGGGGAGCCGATGCGTGTGAGTTTTATGGCCACTTGAATGAAGGTTGTGCTCATGAAAGGCCAAAGACACTCTGGGATCGCAAAGGACTAGTCGAATCATGCACTCCTGGCAGCGATATACCGCAGCTCGCAATGTCGTCTTCTCCAGAAGAGTGGGCGGCGACGGCGCTGTCGCTGTTCAACAGCAAGCGATACGCTCAGGCCATGCACTGTTATGAGCGTGCTGGGCTCCCGCGCGAAAAGGCTGTCGCATACGCGTACACTCTACGAGAACAGGCTCTGGCTGCTCCGGAGAACCCTCGCGGGGGATCCCTCTCTCGAGCCGATGCCTATGCTCTTGCGGCGGAGGCTTTCCTTGCCTCCGCGCACGATGCGGTTGCGGAGAAGAGCGTATACTATCGCATTGCAGCGGAGTGCTTTGTCTCCAACGATGACCATGTCAAGGCGGCGGACGCATATTATGCCGCTTCGAAGTACGACCTCGCCGCTCAACACTATCGCCAGGCCGGGAAGTTCGACAGCGCAGTGGAAGTCATCAGGTCGCACAAAGCCGAGATGGACGAAGCTGTCGTCGAAACCGTCACCGAGGTCTCGAAGCTCTACTTTCTCAGGGAGCAAGAAGTGGAGTAAGTTCTATCAGTTGTATGTAACAATGGAGATGTTCACATCCTGCCGGGTAACAGGAAAGCCAGGGAGCTCTTCGAGACCGATGAAGACGCCCTCGAATATATGGACGACTTTGGCCTCGACGTCGCACGTGCTACCCTTCTTGAACGGCTTGGGAAGTACTCTGAAGCTGCTGATCTGCTATTCGAGGAGGGTAACACCCCGGAGGCTCTCCGGCTGCTCTCGTTGGATCATCAAAACGAGCAATCAATCAGCAGAGCAGCAGAAATCATTCTGGCCGGACTCTGGGCCGCTATGTCCTTTGGTGTCATCATCACAGACGAGCTATTCAAGCAACATCCGTCTCTACGAATGCTACTGGACCACGGGGACTCTATCAGGCCGAGATTGTCCCATGTCGACGAGGCCTCTTTGGATGAGGTAAGCTTTCGACGTCGTATGCATCCCTCGGCGTGTCCCAACGCTGATGATATATTCAGCTGAATATGTTCCAAGGCATAGCTATTCGGGATCACTCAAGCTTGGTTGATATGTCTGAGAAGTTTTGCGCTTCCGACAGGCTCGCGCAAGCTCTCCTTTGCCTGGACCACGTGTTCTCCACCCCTGTCCAGCTCTCACCTTCGTCTCTGCCAGAGGTCGCGATAAAGCTACAGAATTTCTTGTGCTATGTCCGTCTACTGCAAGCAATCTCCTTCAACACACATCCGTCAGACAGTTCCGCACTCCGGAGGCTTTTCAACATGCAAGTCTTGACGGAGGATCACTTCGTTTCGCCGAAGGACTCGCACCTCCTCTCACACGTCAGTGAGCGCCTGCTGAGATCCTTCCAGACCACGGAGCGGGGCTACATTATCCCTCGCTGGGAGCTGGACAGAATCATCCGGAATGTTCTTCGGGAACGACTGCTTCAGAAAGTGAATGAGGAGAACATCATCTGCCGAAGGCTTCACTCTCTCCGCCCGTGTCTGGCATACGCTGCATATCTTCCCTGTCCACGGGATGGATGTCCCAGGCACCATGGGGAACTTGACTACTATGGCGCGGCAGCGTATAACATCCGCGTGCGCATCCATCTCTTGCAAATGCTGATATATCGAACCGTCGACGGCATTGAGTCCTTCCCCAACCGCATCCATCAAATGAGGTATGGATACAAACATCGAGAATACAACAGGACGTGGACTTACCGATCGATAGATTCTGGCTTCGACAACTGCACGCAACGATGATACCCGCCCACCACAACCTCGGAGGATTACACGCTCTATCTGCCAGTCGTATCCCGGAGCTCAGGGAAGGCCTCGTCCTCTTGAAGATCTGGGTGCAGGATGTGCTCTACTATCTTGAGCCTTGGCGGGCTGAAGGACAGTTCCTCACGCAACTTGCTCAATGCGCCCGGCTTGCCTTCGTTCTGGATCCTCGGCTTGCTATGAGCTGTATGGAACGAGTGCAATGTGTCACCTTTTTCAGGCCCGTCGACCTGATGAGGAAACATGGAGACCAGCGTTCATACGTCGTTCACGACATGCTCAGTTTTTTGGAGAACTCCGACTTCATATCATTGGACAGAGGAGTTCTGTTTGTGAAGTACGTCCTGATATACTTCATTCAAACACATAGCCCGCTGCTAACGGCAAAGCATATGCTAGTCATGTCATCGGACAACGCATCCCCATCGACATCACGACTCTCTGCGACCTCCTGGATCATCTGTGTGGATGCCTCCTACTGACTACTCGTAGTCACTCCGGTACCGTCTCCCTCAACAATCTGATGCTCCCGAAAAGCTGGCTACTCAGTCTCATGCCCCATGTCCCCTTACTTCCCTTCAGGAAGATCGACCTTCTGTTCCTGTACTCACGGAACATCGCAGAACTTCTCGAACGAGTGTATTCTGGATTCGCAGAAGCTGGTACGTGCGTTAATATCTTCTGTAGAGTTGTGAAGATGACACCGCATAACACCCAGGGCATCTGCTCTATGAGAACACCAATATCAGTCAGGTCTCGTACCTCGTCAGGGACGTGTACCTCGTTCGAATGTGAGTACGCTTAGATGGCTACGTTTGGTATCATGGCCGACATACATCAACTCTAGTCTCAAGAACTTGTGCTTCTGGGGCTACAATGTGTCGACATTCACTCGCAAGAATGAAATACTCAATATCATTACTTCCCTCCGTCGACCGGGTCGGAGATTCTCGCCCATGGTAGAAGAGTACGTATCCTTCAAGCTAACTTCTCCTCCTATTTCTGAACATATATATTGCCTCAGATACGTTTCTGCGAGGTTCTGGGATGATCTGGCCAAGACGGTCCGCCACTCTGTCTCGGGGGAATCATCAGCCGACGAGCTGGTGCAGCTACACTTCGGAAGCCTCCCCGATCGCCTCCCATCCCTCCCCGGTATCCGGCATGTCGCCTATAAGCAAGTCGAGGATATCCCAAGGCTTCTCGGCTCTGACATGCTGGGCGTACTTGATACGGTTTCGAGCAGCCATAGCTCGCACCCCTCAGCCAATGTGCCGGATACGACAGCCCCGCGCTTTCCCACCGAGACCGCAGAGACTTCGGATGTGTCTTCCGCTCACGATATCGACCGGGGTGCAGAGGAAGAGGAAAACGACGCAAGAGAGACGACAGATCTAACCGGGAATCTCGAAGAGATCACTCGCGAGATGGACTCCGGTAGAGCCGACGCAGGCCCCAAGGCTCCGAGCGCGGAAGAGCTCAAGGCAGCTAGTACGCTCGCAACCGCGTATCGTCGGCGCATCTCCACGCAAATGGCTGGCAAGCGAAAGCCCTTCGAGGAGATGAAGCGACGCATCTATGCTGCGTTCCTCCAGGAGGCGCGGAAGGCAGGATGGCCTCAGACTTACTATCGACTCTTGTTCCTTGGGCCAGTCCCTCACCTGTTCGCGGTCGTCGAGGCCATGAAGTACAACCTCTACAACGCGAAGAACAACGCGAAGAAGAGACTGAACCTCGTGCAGCACCTCGAGCTTGAGACCATGCGATCGTCTTTGACAGAGATCACGTACGTATCCCAGTGTGCTCAAGGTTGCGCATGCCGACTGACTCCCTTCCAGGCGCCGTTTCAAGAAAGCCAATGCCCTGCACGAAGTCCTCAGGCCGACATCCGCGTTGCATGGAGAGCGAGATATACAAAGGCTAGTGGGCTACACGCGGGAGGCAGATGACCTCATGAAGGCAGCGTTTTCCTCTGCGACGACTTCAGAATGGAAGGGCGACATGGAGATCGCCATGCGGGGTATTGTCGAAGTGAGGAAGGTCGCGAAGCCGAAGAAGCCTGAGCTGCAGGTTGAGGATGACCTGGTCGTGGCCGATTGGCAAGATGATGTGCCCGCTGAGTATTAGCTGTGGTACACATCGCGCCGCCTCGTGATCCTGTGGCGCATTCTCACCTCCAGTACATCGCTGCGCAATGATTCAGTTCACCCTGTTTACCCTGTATTATAGCACTGTATACACCCTGTTGTACACTTCCGATCTCTAACTTCGACAATCCTTTATGCATCGACCTTCTCGTCGTTCGCCTTCGCTTGCTGTATGCGGGACTCCCGATCCTTGTTGATCTCGTCCAAAATCTCCCTCGCACCCGTCTCGATGAGCACCTTCGCGAGCTTTGCCCCAATCGTCTCCGCCTCCTCGACCGTATGCACATGCGCCTCGATCGAGTGCTCGACATGCTTCTCGCCTCCGAGCGACGTAACGCTCCCGGTGATGTGCAGCTTGCCCCTCCGCGTCCCCTCCTCAGTGGGCTCCTCTGTCAGCGTCGTGTACACGCCCACGGGGACGCTGCACCCGCCCTCGAGCACGCGCAGGCACGCGCGCTCCGCGAAACACGACCACTCCGTCTGCCAGTGCGTGACGGAGCGGCAGAGGGCGCGAGCCCGCTCGTCGTCTGAGCGGATCTCGATCCCGATGGCGCCCTGCGAGACGGCGTGCAGCGTGGTCGGGGGACCGAGGTCGCAGGTGATGCGCGCACCCCAGCCGAGGCGCACCATGCCGGCCTTCGCGAGGATGATGGCGGCGAAGGGGCCGTCGGGCGCGTCGAGCTTCGCCATGCGGGTGTTCCTAGAGCACAATGAGGGAAGGATGGCATACGAGAAGAAGCAATACTCACAGGTTACCTCGCTGATGAACGCGACGGAAGCAGACGTTAGAGACGTGTCAGTACGTGAGAAGGACACGGACTCACGCAGTCCTTGAAGACGAGCTTGGGGAAGTGCCGCTTGAGCTGCGCAACACGGCGCACGCTGCTCGTCCCGACGACGCTCCCGTCCGGTAAGTCCTCCAACCTCTTCCACGGTGCCCCCTGCTTCACGATGAGGCAGTCGAGCGGGCTCTCCCTCTCGATCACCCCGGCGATCTCGCAGCCCTCGGGAAGGACGGTCGGGACGTCCTTGAAGCTATGCACGAGCAGATCCACGGTCCCTTCCGCCATCGCGGCCTCGAGCTCGCCCGTCCACAACGCCTTCCCTCCCAGAAGATACAGGGCCTGAGACTGGTTCTTGTCGCCACCAGTAGCCATGAAGGACGTCTCGAAGACCGTGTCAGGATAAGCCTTCACGAGTGCATCGCGCACGATATTGGTCTGGGCCTGCGCGAGCTGCGAGGCTCGCGAGGCAAGCACGAACTTGCGCGGGGTCTCAGGGGCGGTCATGGTGGGTTATAGAGGTCAGAGAACGCGAAAGCGGTCAGAGCGGGGTGGATTTATAGGAAGGCGCGAGGGCGATCAGGCCGCGGTGAGAGGATGGATACTTAGAAGGGACATGCTCGCGGCTCACGGTATCCGGCACATCGCTGAAGCGCGCGAGGCCACGACGGCACGGTCGCGGTCGCAGTCCGCGCAGGTTCACACAACGCAACGACGGTGAGAGATGGTGAGAGAATTAATCGTGCATTCCACGCAGTATGTATGTAGTGAACGAGAGAAGCCATGAGGTAGACTATACAGACATGTACTGGGAGATACTGGTTGCCGGAGGGCGAACGCGTTAGCGCGGAACGACAGGATAACCGCGGCGGGATATTACCTGGAGTCCTTCTCATGGCCATGTTCTTTGGCTAACCGTGACTCGAGCTTTTCAAACTCGTTGAGAGCAATGGCTTCCTCCTGGTCAAGGATCTTTGATGCCGGGTTGACACAGAGCAAGAGGTGGAATAAAACAGAAGAACGTACCTGCTCAACTCCCTTCACTTCCGGGATATAGTGCATGAGCATACGCTCAATCCCGCTCTTCAACGTCACTGTGCTAGAAGAGCATCCTCTACAGCTTCCCTTGAGCTTCACTTGCACAATGCCGTCATCTGTGAAGCCCCGATACTCGATGTCACCTCCGTCCTCCATGATGGCCGGCCGCACTCGAGTCTCCAGAAGCTCCTTGATCATGGCGACAGTCTCCGAGTCGGTGTCTAGGATGCGGGTATCCTGGGGACCGGCCGCCTCTCGGTCCTCGTCTGAACGGAACAGTGGCTGGCCAGAAGAGAAGTGCTCCATAAGCATGGCGTATACTTCGGGCTTGATGACCGACCACGACGTCTCGGGATCCTTGGATACTGTGACGAAATCAGGCCCGTAGAAAACCCCGGTAACGCCCTCGATGCCCATGAGGCGGATGGCCAGTGGTGACTTGAGCGCTGAGCGAGTGTCCATAAACTCGGCGGTGCCGTCGCCCATGACTTCTACACCGGGGATGAACTTCAAGGAATCCTCATTCGGTGTAGTCTCGGTCTGTATGAACATGGTCCGTGCTACACTCGTTCAGTACTTAAGCACAAGAACTGAAGAAATTGCCATGGCGTACCTTGCGATATCCTCCGTAGGTTACGTGCTGGCTGCGCTATCCTGGAGTAGGATCCTGTCGCGAAAGTATGGCCATGGTGGATTGCAGCAGTGCGTCGCGCAGACGAATAGAAGTTCCTCGACGGCAACGCAGAAACGGTCCTCGCGGCCGTAGACGACGAGAGCGCATGTGTTTTCGATGTGCGGATGGCTGCGCGCAGCGACGAAGAAGCAAATGACGATGAGGACAACATGGTGGTCGACGGTGAAGATGCTGAGGCAGCGTTGGACGCCGTCGGCCAAATGCAAGGCCAGAATTAGTCATTTCCAGCGTGACATCACTCCTTCCATAAGCAGTAGCGCTCAATCACGATCACTGACCTTGGACGCCGGCGAGCCGACCGTCTGCCACGACGAGCAGCATGTCCAAGACGACGAGCACGTCGTCTCTTCCATCTGCGGATACAATGCTTCAGCTTGGCTTATTGCTTGCTTCTGTCTACTTCTTATGGCATGTCTACAAGCGGCCACGTCCACGACCAGCTCTGCGTTCGGTCGCCATCCTCGTCCTCGGTGACATCGGCCGCAGCCCGCGAATGATGTACCATACGGAGAGTTTCGCGAATAACAAGTTCTTGACATACCTGGTTGGATATGGAGGTGAGTACTGCTTGAAGTCAATTGAGGTCCTCGCAGGGGGGCTTGCGGGTTCGAAGGCGCGACGTGGACGTAGATACAGTGCACCGCTGGCCAGGTTGGCATGCAGCATCAGTGGATGCGTGCATATCAGTGAGAAAGCGGTATAAGCGAATGACTGGTTGCGCATATAGTCGGATGCTCGGGCATGGTGTAGACGTCTCCAGAGGACGAAGACATCGTGCATGGCACTTGTTGTGCGACGGAGGCGCCATGTTCACTCGGCGAAGCTGGAGGTCAACTGGGGCCCTTACTTGTCGAGCGTACAAGACGTTAGCAGCATGTGTGGATGCGTGCATAACAGTGAGAAAGCGGTATAAGCGAATCATATTGGCCCTGGCGGCGCATATAATCATCTATTCAGGCATGGTGTAGACGTGTCCAGAGGACGAGGACATCGTGCATGGCACTCAATGTGCGACAGAGGTACCATGTTCGCTCGGCGAGGCTGGAGGTCAACGGGGGTCTTACTACTCGAGCGTACAAGACGTTGACAATTGCTCCTACTAGGCTCGACGCCAATACCATCCTTGTTGTCTACTCCGCTCGTCAAGATATTACATTTGACAGAACCCCCTCGTTACTTGACACGGCTTCCGTTTGTCATCGGAGGACCTATGAAAGTAGCGCGCCAGGTTCTGGAAATCACCTACACACTAGCTGTGCGCATCCCCCATCCTCCAGAATTCATCCTGGTGCAGGTACGTTCACGCTCGAAGTTGCCGGTATCGTCACGCTTAACATCCGAAATGGTCACCTGGAGAGCTAGAATCCTCCCAGCATACCGACGCTCGCGATTGTCTACTTTGTGTCGGAAATGCGTGGCTGCAAAGTCATCATCGACTGGCACAATACTGGTTATAGCATCCTTGCATTGAGGCTTGGATGGCAGCATCCTTTCATTCGTATCGCCAAATGGTCAGTCCATTCTGTTTGCGCGCGAGCGGCGTGAAGCTCACGACTTCTACGCAGGTTCGAAGGGTACTTTGGGAAATATGCGTATGCCCATTTATGTGTCTCCAAGGCGATGCTCAAATTCCTAGTCTCGGAATGGGACATACAGTATGTGTCGTTCTAGCGGTGCAAAATGTGTTCTTACTCGTTTCCCGCAGAGGCCACAAGGTAGTGCTGTACGACCGCCCTCCTGCCCACTTCGGCCGTGCGTCCGCCTCGCAGACGCATGAGCTGTTCCAGCGCCTCCTCCCAGCTTTGTCTTCACCCGCAGCTGGCTTGACCTCCTTCCTGCCCCCTTCAAACCCCCCATACTCGACGCCCTTCACCCATATATTGCCATCTTCGCTGTCTTCTGAAGGGGAATCTTTGGGAGCACGGGCAGCTCCGGAGATTGACCGCAACCTGGGTTCCTTCTCTGAAAACATCGCGATGCCCACTCTGCGCCCGGACCGACCAGCGCTCATTGTTTCCAGCACTTCCTGGACTCCGGACGAAGACTTTGGCGTGCTTCTCGACGCGCTCAAGGAGTACGAGCGTGTTGCCCGGGAATGCGAGTCATCGCCAGATTATCCGCGTCTGCCTAAGATACTGGTGATCATCACTGGAAAGGGTCCCTTACGCGAGAAGTACATGCGGGAGGTCGAGGAGCTCCAGACGGGACATGGAGGAGCAGAGGAGGGCGCGGAGGGTCCCTGGCGCTACGTGCGTTGTGTCAGTATGTGGCTTGAGGCGAGCGATTACCCCCTACTGCTCGGTACGTGTCGCATTCGAAGAACAATGGTGGAACGAACTGACGCGGGGTTTACTAGGCTCTGCGGACATCGGCGTATCGCTGCACTGGAGCTCATCGGGCTATGACCTACCCATGAAGATTGTCGATATGTTCGGCTGCGGGCTCCCGGTGCTGGCGCGGGAGTATCCTTGGTGCGTGGCCTACACGGATAAATGCAAGTCCTCCCTGCTGCAACTGACATGGCTTCCCCCTCAGCTTGAAGGAATTGGTGAAAAAGGACGTGAATGGTTACGAGTTTATCCAACCGAAGCAACTCACCGAGCTGCTCAGAGTATGTCTCTCCGCCTGATAGCGTACTGTGCTGCCTGACTGACGGCTGACTTGCAGCGATTACTGTCTGGATTTCCTCGAGAGCAAAATCTGTCGCGGCTGCGGCGCAACCTCAGCCGCAATCCCGACGACCCACACCAGGCAAAACCTGAGCCCTGGGAGTGGAGCAATTGGGAAGAAAACTGGAACCGCATCATGAGGCCGCTCCTGCTGCATGACGTCGCCTGCGAAGCAGCCTTGTAATATTATATATCATAGTATCCGATTTCTTGCCGTACTCCCGCCTGCTGGTGCTTGCTGAGTACCTCAGTACACCCTCTGTGTATCTCAGCTCCCATCTAGGGAACCCGCAGAGTAAGCAATCCAGACAGACCTAGATCATATGCCGCAACTCACCGTACTTATTCTATTCCGATGTTGGTGCTACCACAGCGACGCGGGAAAGGCCGCCTTTGAGCCACTTGCGGGCTCGAAGCAGACGTCGGGAAGAGGCATGGAGGGCAATACGTCGATTATGCCGTGCGAAACGGCGGGCCGGATGTGTTCTGCGACCTCGTCGAGTTCCATCCCGTCGATGTAGAAGTGCGGGGTCGTTTGCAGGGTCAGCGCATCGAGGTAGTCGTACTCGCGAGACAAAAGCTGGAACAGCATCTTCTGCAGTGAAAGCTTCACGGATACTCGGTTGCTTAATGGTTCCGACTGATCCGCTCGTGGGTGCTTGCTGAATCCGTGTACCAGACGTACCGTCTTGAGGCGACTGCCCCCCTCAGACAAGTATGAGCGTCGAGGGAGGATCCGGAGATTGGGTCGTGCATGAGGGAGTTGTGAGTGGTCGAGGACGACGGTCAACGTCTCCAAGGCAGGAAGGGACGTCAGGACGGAGGAGATGATGTCTGTCAACCGTTCCGAGTACCACGCGGGAACGTTGACAATCCAGACCTCCCGCAACTTTCTCAACGAGCTCTTGTCGGCGACGATGCGGTGGAGATGCTGCATCAGAACGTCGTAGGGACGGCAAATACGGAACGCGTTGTTCTCGTTGTAGGCGGTCATGGAGAGCAGCAGCTCATGCTCGGCGTCGTCCACCAACTCGGAGTCCCATGAGCGCACGAGGTGACCGCTTATCGCCAGGAACGACGCTCCACCTTGGGCGTACTGAGGGAGCAGATCCCCAACCGGAAACTGTCGTAAAGGAACATCCCCTGGCGACAAAATCTGGAGGGCGAGACCAGGACGGGGGCACGAAAAGACGGCGAGATAGAATTGGATGATGGGAGTGGTCATGTCGTGGAAGGTGATATGCTTGAGTCGCGGCAGCTCCGCTTTCAGTGGCGCTCTCGGAACCGTGTGGTGGTTCATCCGGTCGAATGTCGCATTGACGAGGTTGGGACAGGACGATAGGAATGCAGCCACCCGTGCGTGGCACTCACGCAGATGAAGCATGGAGAGGGATAGATGTGTGAGGCTGGGCACCGCTCCGCACACGAACGTCGAGAGGTATTGGAGATGGAGGTATCGCAGTCGGGGAGCCAGCGACAAGGAAATGAGCTCGTCGCCGTTCCAAGCGGATTCCTCGGAATGCGTGAGAGACAACCTCTGCAGTTCGGGCCACGGATCCTCGAAGAAGGCATGTAGCACTTGAGTCTTCTTGTCCATGCGTACCATGTGCATCTCCTGCGCGTGGGGACGCATCTTGTCGAGAAAAAAGAGAGACAGTACGCTGGCATTAATCACGACGGTAAGCGGCAGAATGCCGCTCCTGGACATGAGCTCATGCCATGCACCACTTCGAAAGTATGACCAATGAATATGGCGCCAAAGGAAGGGGTCGCCAAGGGCCACCGCGCGAAGTCGGTGGCACGTCTGAGAGATTGGTAAGAGCATGAGGGTGTCCACCGCTGCAGAGCGCCAGACTGGTCTCAGGTTCTCCTCGTTGTCCTCACGGAGGTCCGGTATGTAGCCCATGATTTGACTGAGTATCTCGTTCGGCAGACGCAGAATCGGCTGCTGCGAATTGCAAGCCCGCAAGAGGGCTGTGGCGGTCTCGAGCATCAACCCGTGTAATTCCCAGACCTATGGAAGTGTCAGTAAGGAGGAACGTTAGATTTCAATCGCTACTGACCATCGAGCTCCTGGAACCGCCAGAAGAGACTAGTCAATGACGGCCATTTCAGCCGTATAACATGACTACTAGTACTCACGGCATATTGACCGCATGCACTTCAAGCTGCTTCAGTGTTGCCTCCACGCTCGCCTTGATTGTAAATTGCTCTTCCATCGTTGAGGAAACAGTACCGGTGCGTGGGAGAGGCTTGAGGGTGGTTAACGAGTATTGATCAATCTTCTGAGCAGACGTCACGTCCGAAGTGGTAGTAGTGGCTCAAGCAGTGGGCAGCCTCAAGCGCCCAGCCGGCGTGTGCAGGATAAGCAGCACTTGATAGGTACTCTTCTGCGTACGCCCGCCAGTAAGCTCTCGCAAGCATCCTCCGCCGCAGAGGTAGCGTAGTTCTCGCACCGCACAATCACTTCCGCTGAGGATGGACGGAAGCGACAGGACATGATGCATGAAAGAAATAAGCGACTAGACCATGCATTCCTGAGGTAACCAATAGTCTCGTGTTACAAGCCCCTTCTATCCACTACCACACCGAGCGGCGCGTCGCAGTGAAACCCGATCCTACATACATAATATCCCTCAGATCTTCGTGTTCACTGAACCCCCTGGACGTGTCTCAAGCCTCCTGAACATAGTTACCTACAAACGGCGTCAGCCAAACTTCATCTCACGGAAGCAGCAACGCATATGTGCGCATACGCACCTGGAAACACGCCTTGCTGTCCATTCAGCCTGCCCGTCCACCAATCCTCTGTGCTATCCGTGCGCTCGACGAGCTCGATCCGATCCCCAGCCTTGAACTCCAGATCGCCCTCCGCCTGCGCGGCGAAATCGTACAGCGCCACCACGTACTGCGCGGCAGGCTTGGGCTTTGGCTTGAGTGGGGGCGGAGGTGGGGGCGCTTTCTTGGCAACTGCGGCCGCGCCGAAGCTCGCTCCTGGGGCGGCAGGGGAGTACGGTGGAGGTGCAGCGGGGGCGGAGAGCGATGACGGGGGAGGGAGTGGGGCTTTCTTGAACGTCGAGGTGGAGGGGGAACGGCTGGCTGCGGAGGAAGTGGAGGAAGCTGTCGCAGTGCGCCCGAGAGAGGATGAGCCGCCCGACACTGAGCGATTGGCTTGTACCAGTCGTGCTGCGCGCGATAGGATGAATGAGTACAGAAGAAGAGCCGTAGCAAGCAGAGACGTACAGGTTGAGATGAGACGTTTGGTGATGTTGAGGGCCTCGACACGCTCGAGAGCATCGCCGCGCTTGGCCTCGAAGTCGCTCGCAATCTGCGCCGCGGGCACTGATACGTCGTACTTGCCTTCCGCAAAGGTGTTAACCTTCTCCAAGAGAAGGTAGAAGATGTTGAGTCTGGATAGCAATGCTGAGCGCGTTAGGCGATAACAGGCATAGTGGCAATATGACGCACTGCATATAGTAGAATGAATGGAAGAGGGGGTCGATAAACTGCGTAGCCTGGACGAGGAAGCGCGGCAGCTCGTTCTTCATCGCGGTGTTGATGAAGTCATACTCGTTCGAAGCGATCTCGAAGTCTTGTTCCAACTACAATAGGTAGGGTGAGTGACGACGGGTAGGATGAAACGAATGGACCCCCTGTTCTCGTTGGGCTGTGGCAAGAGACAGGCTGTAAACGGATGTTTGCCTGCGTACAAGACATCCATGAGGTCTGTCTCATATGCAGGGAACACTCGTACACGGTCACTCGTACCGGAAGCCCAGGGGAAGGCGCCCAGGGCTCCAACTGACGGACTCGCCTCTCGGGATGGGCAACCACAGGGGTAATCGCGCACATACAGTGCAGAGAGGCTCGGAGAGAGGTGTGCGATAGTTGGATAGACCCATGGACGCCGGTTCAAAAATTTCCACACGAGATACAGGGATAACTGCGAGGCACATGCTCTGGCAAACGCACCTTGAACAAGTTCTTCTCGTCGTTCAGGGTCTTCTCTTTCTTGTCTCGGAGTTTCGTAAGGGAGTTGTTGTAGCGATCGTAGTCCACGAGCTTGACACATTGTGAGTACGCGTGCACAATATTGATACGCGATTGGACACGCACCTTGTGCTCCCGCTTGGTGATACTCTTCCGGATAGCCTTCAGGATACCCTGGAACTCCTTGACAGGACCGACAATCCTGCTCTCGATCAGCTCAAGCTCCGGCACCACGGATGCCTTCATCTCCTCGACGGTCGTCGCGTAGACTTCGACGTTGGCGATGGTGTGTTCGGCTTCTGGGTGCTTCGACTCGAGGCCATATTCGCTGCCGAGGGGGTGGAAGATGGTGGAAAAGTGCTCCGCGAACTCGGCCGCGTTCGTGAAGAGGTTCGTGACCGCGTCCGTGTAAGCCTTGCTGTCCTTAAGGAGCTTCTCTGTCGCCTTCTCTATGGACTCGAAGCGGCGCGCGTAGTCGTCGAATTCGGGGTCGGAGGATTCTGCGCGCAGGACAGTACGAGATATTGATCGTCGGCAAACGGTCGATTAGCTCGATGAGTACACGGATGTAACGCACTCTTCGACATGCCGACCTTCGTGGTCAGCAAGTGCGGTGTCCTGCAACGCTTCACATTGGTGTCTTGGATATCTGAAGCCGAGGTAGCACATACCGCGCGAATGCCTTCTGAATGCCCTTCATCTTCGCCGACGCTTATTCCGTGATTTTCTCGACGTTTGTCCCTTCCAGAGCTGGCTATATGCGCCGTAGAATAAGCAAGTAAGATCGCGGAGGATGTGGGGAGGATGTGGGGAGGACCAAGGACAGACTGGACTGGCTGGATCGCAGCCACGCCGTGACTGATGCTGTCATCGACGATGACTTCGCCTTGGCGGCACCGAGCTTCAACTTGCCTTCCGCGCTACCAAGCTCATCGTCTTCCTCATCGTCTTTCCCGTCGTTCTCATCGTTCCAACCGCTTGCCTCGTTGCCTCGCACACCATGGTCATCCAGCAGCCATCCGGCCAGATTAAGTGTGATTTGTCCTGCACTATCGGCGCGTAGCGTAGCTGACCGTCGTCGGTTTCTCCCAGGCTCACGAACGTCTCAATCGTGCGACTGAAGAAGGGCGGAAAACGCTTCGAGGTAGGGATTTGGGACTCATGTACCCGTTCCATGCTCATGCTGGTACAGATCGCATGCTACAAGAACAAGGTACAAGAGTGGAGGAGCGGCGTAGAGACCGACCTCGATGACGTCCTTCAAATCGCCAATGTCTTCATGAACGTCTCAAAAGGAGAGGTCGCCAAGAGCCAAGACCTTCAGAAATGCTTTGGGACGACGGACAGAGATACTATCGTAAAGGAGGTACGTGCGGGAACCGTTCTCATGTAGCTGTCATGAAGTGGGTGTGTTGAGGTGAACTCTCTTAGATCCTGAAGAAGGGAGAGTTGCAAGTCGGAGAGAAGGAGCGCGAGCACGATCTCTCATCAGTCCGGCGCGAGATCGCGACACTCGTTGCGGAGAAATGTGTCGACCCAGCGACGCAGAGGCCGTACCCGGTCGGCGTGATTGACAAGGCCATGACCGAGGCTGGATTCAGTGTAAAGCCTGGAAAGACTGCGAAAGCACAAGTGCGTACCTCATATGGATCGTCATGCATGGTCCCTGTCTCATGCCCGCTTCCCTATTCCTGTAGGTATCAGAATGCATCAAGCTCCTGCAAACCGAGTCCAAGCTCCCCATACAGCGTGCACGCATGCGCGTCAAGGTCACCATTCCCGCTGCTGACGTCGACAAGTTGCGCGCCAAGATCCTGGAGAGCGCGGAGAGCGTGGAGAAGGATGGTCAAGGATCCGACGAGTGGGAAGCCGTGAGTGTCCCTTCGTGTGCTTTCATGTTCCTAAGTCTCACCGCTTATATCATTCACAGGTCATGCTGATTGACCCTGGTCAGTTCCGCGTTCTGAATGAACTCCTTCAGAAGGAATGCAAGGGGCGAGGCCGTCTCGAAACCTTGACCTTCGCTGCGACGGCCGGAAGTTAGGCGTGGTGCATCAGACAGATCAGGTGAAGGTTCAGCTGAAGTTGTCAGCCTTGTTTCGTGTACTTTTAGAGTTGTATCGATGTCCCTTTTTCTTAGATTGGCGTGTGTGTGCTAATCTGGGCCTTGTTAGCACTGTTCAACCACGATGAGGGCGCGACCACTGCAAGTGACCGTAAGCGGCTGCTCTCTCGTCGTCGAAGCGATGCTTCTGAACGGCAGTGCATTAGAGTGCGTCATGTCGCCTCGAGGACAGATCGTTGCATGCTGACCACCTTAGCAGGTATTGCATGAGAACGCGAAATGCCGATGACTCACGACCGCGCTCCCGTCGTGGGCGTACGTGACTATCGTCGCTCTGCCTTAGTGCCTGCAGGTACATACCATCATAAGCGCTGTGGCGCCCACAGGATTTGCCGCATAAGTATCGGAGGGATTGGGTATGGACCTGGCTGTCTCCCCCTTCCCCCCTCCCCTCTTCACTCAATGCAGGTTGCTGCGTCCACTTCTACCTCCAGCTCTGACGACGATTCGATCACTGCCGTGATCGAGAGTCTCAACATAGACGTTTTGCGCGAAGTCGCCGTCGCAGCTCGCAGGCGTACTCTCGATGACTCCTTGTCTCACAATCTCTCCTGCAACATCATCTTGCCCCCAAAACATGGAAGCTACAACCTTTTCTATGAAGCGCGGTTCTCCGACGGGGTCTCCTGGGCCCTCCGGATCGCTCACCGTCCCTGGAATGAGCTCCAGGAACGCAGCATGCGTCTGGACATCATCGGCCATCAGTACATCGCGTCTCATACGTCAATTCCCATGCCCCACATCTATGCCTACGACTGCAGCACCGACAACGCGTTGCGTCGTCCGTATGCGGTGACGGAATTCTTGCGCGGCACACTCCTCGTCGATGTCTGGAACGATGCTTCGTGGTGGATCGGCGAGCGGAGTAAGGAGCGGCTCCTCGCATCGGTCGCGAAGCACATGGTCACGCTCGCCGAGCTCGAATTCGACAAGATCGGCTGTCTTGACCGGAGCGAGGCAGACGGCTCCTATCACGTCGTCCCATTTCCGTGCGCTTTCGATGAAGAGGAAGACTCTGACATTCCCAACACCCTCAACTTTGGACCGTTCGAGTCGGCCCACGCGTACCATCTCGCGTTGGTCCGCGAGCGGGGCCGATACGGCAACCTTGGTACAGACAGGCTAGCAATGCTGCGCATGCTGCTGGCCACGCTCCCAGACGAGCGATTCGACGGACCTCCCTTCCACTTCGGTCATCCCGACTTCGACTCGCAGAACATCCTCGTCGACGACGCCGGGGAAGTCTCAGGCTTCCTCGATTGGGACGGATTGTGCATCCTCCCCCGGCAGGTTGCCGCGCTGACCTACCCCTCGTGGCTCACCGTCGACTGGGACCCGTCGGCATACGCTGGTTACAAGGATAATCCCCCCTACGACACTGAAGCCGACCTGCACATGTACCGTCGGATGTACACCGACGCGATTCACGCTGCATCTGGCGGAAGGTTCACGGACATCACGCGCAACTCACATGTCGTGTCTTCCCTCTTTGCAGCGGTGAATGCGATGGGCCAGTGCTACGGTATCCTGGATAAGGTTGGAACATATGTGTTTGGAACAGAAGAGACCATGTACGACGTCTACGTCGGACTTCAGCGCAGTTCCTGGCTGGCACTCGGACCCATGGACATCGCACAGATTACAGGTGGGCCGTCCATGTCGTCGCTCTCGTATACGAATGTTGACTGGGGTCGGATCTGCAGAGTATCAACGCCTGCCTGGGTCTGTCGAAGCTGAGGACGGGTCGGGTGACGACGTCGAGTTCGAGGGCGAGGGCGATGGCGATGGCGATGGCGATGGCGATGGCGATGGCGAGGCGGTGGTCACGAGGAGGACCGGGCCCTAGACGATGCTGAGGCGGACTCCGAGTTAGAACGGTCGGTCATAGCAAAGAGGAATAGTAGACATTGCTTGACAATTCGAAGGACCGGAACCAGAATATCCTGATACAATTGCAAGAGGATCCTGACCGTATCAACAAGGCGTTCAACATTATGATATTTGACTCGAACAGTACCGATCCCGCTCCTCCAAAACGCATCCGACCAGGAGGACCTCAGATGAACGTGGCTCAACTACATACGAAACTACGGCTCTACGTCTTCTTCCCATGCGCCAGAGACTCGAGCTCACTCACCCGGTTGATTGTGTGACAACGTCGGGAAAACGCGCAAGTTGCGGTAGTGGACGCCCATGCAACACGAAGTCCGACAGCATATGGTAGTTGTCGGGCGGCACTACCCGTGACTGGCTTCGACGGTAGAGACTCATCGAGCGGGCGTGTCCTCCGTAGATGTCTGTAGAACCGCGCGTGGGGTTCGATACTTCACTGCATATAATACTCGAGGTCGAATACCATCTACAGTCAAAAGCTGGAGGAGTGCGGCGGCGCTTACTCTGCTCGTCGTCATTGCCGGACGCAGTAAGAACACAATCAAGCTAATGCACGTCCTCGTTCTCGTATTCGTCTCCGGTGGGACCAGCGACGGGCCACCGCAGGGCCTACAGGGAGAGGCTGAGTCCGGGTGAGTTCTGTGGGGCAGTTTATTGGGGTGAGTACGTCACCTCGTAGAGCCTTCTCACCGTCATCAAGCTGTCAATGACGTCGTGCGGGGCTCTGGATAAGCAGGAAGAGTAGGGAAGACCAGTAGAAATGCGAGGGCGGCACACGCCAACGGTCGAGAGCGCGACGACCACGTGACCGCATATACTCCGTTTACGGTAAGAGCCTCGCATCTCATAAGCTGAGTGCTGGTCCTCGCGTTTGCTCACCACTTCTTTCCTCCTCTCCACCACCATCTCTCCCCCTTTAGGTTCTACTGGCTATCGACAGCTGCCTCCGCCACTGCTGTTGCTCAACCTCCGCGACCCGACGGCGCGGACCCCTTGTCCTCGGGGAGGCCGCACTTCTTGCTCGTCGGTCGGACGACGGTGAGTACTTGATCATTGCTCATTGCAATATGGTTGGCTCCCGTCAGGTACGTGTCGTCTTATTTCCCGTTGCTGTGCTTCATGCAAACTGCAAGGTAAGTAGTGACATGTACCTGTGAGAGAGTCAAGGTGCGTGTCCTGTCCCGAAAGGCCATCGCGCGCGGCGCATATATCCTCGTCCCTACCCACTACACAGGTACGTCATCCCATTTCTGAGGTCCCTAGCTCGATTCAGCAGCCACCCCACATCTTCGGTATGGCGTCTACGTTCGTCCTGCACCGTATCATGCGCCCTCATTGGTGATTCTGGAGTTTCCGAGTCGGCTTTGCCGCATCGCATCCGAGTCGCGCTCACGCTTGTCGGCCTGCCCGCCTGGCAGTCTCCTTGCCCAGCAAGACACATAAGCTGCGACTGGACGGCTTGTCTCGATGCACCTGGCTCTGCGTGATACCTACGTAGTGATCGCCGTCGATGTACTGTTGTCGTGCCCATATCCGAGTCAATATACTGCTGCATCCATGCATCATGTGCGAACCACGGGCCCGCGTGCCCGGAAACGATCTATCAACGTTTGAACCGTCATGCTCTCGAATGCCGTCGAAGCGGCCGTTTGGATGCCATGCACGGTAGAGGCCCCTGCTAGGTTCTGTAGAGCTCGATAGACCCGTAGTGCGGGCTCTATCGACCTCTACAGAACCCCGGTGCCAGCTCTACGGTGCGCTACCGTGCTCCCCAGCCCCTTCCCCACGAATCTACAGAGTATTACTCAATTCTGTATATGTTATCGTGCGGTGACAAACACCTACCAACCCTATAGATCTCTACGAGATCTGTCGTATACTGGGATCACCATTGACGGTTTCCCGACGAAGTTCTCCACGTTTCGTCGGAGGCCCGCCCATGGTACCAGAACCGCTGGGGTTGAAACTTGTACATAGGTCCAACCTGGGTCCAACTTTGCTGAGTCAATCGTCGGGCCTCCGGTGAGGCCACTGCGTCCATCGTACACTAAGATAAAACCGTCAGCCGAGACAGAAGGAGCTCCAGGAGATCCGCATCCCGCAGGCGGTAGCACTGATAGACGGCGTGGTTATGGCCAGGCCCTTGTCGTGCAATTGACTGTGCGTCGTCAGCTTGGAGATACTTGTCAGTGCTCGTGTGATATCATGTCGGTGCGAGACGGGAGGGCTCTGGCTCAATAGGCTAGTGCAGTAAATTGACATACAGTCGAGGATGTGGCACGTCTCGCACGCTGGCCATATGAACCCGTTAAATTTGGACCGACTGTGTCCGCCTTGCTGGTTCTTCGCATGTGTACACCAGAGGGAAGCTGCCATAGATCGGTGATCAGAGCGATGAGAGCAGCAACGAGTATGATCACATCATCAGTGCGCTTCCAGGCGAGTATCCAGCTCCCGGAGTCCCATGCATCGTATTCATCGCCACTGAAACGAGATCAGAACAATAAACTGCCTGGAACAACGGATGCTCACCTCGGTCTCGTATACGTCGTTGGTCACCCCAGCGACTCCCACTCTATCACCTACGGCACGGATGACATCGTACCTACGCCATAGCAGCTGGTGCCACATGTACAGAAAGTGCCATACTTCCTGCAACCGTGGGCTAAGCACTTCCGCAAACTCGGTTGCACTTGCGAGAAGACTCTGCTCGAAACCAGGAACATCCTGCTCTATCCAGAGGTAGCGTCCCTTGCGACGGTCGAGCATTGGAGGAGACATCTCTGGGAGGTTCAAGTGGACTTTCAAGTTACGAAGTTCAGATAGCGATGCCAAGGGACGGGCGATGTCGCGCTGATGTTCAGTCCGCATTAGGCTCCGTTCCCCATCTCAGGAAGTGGACAGAAACTTACCACTAGAATGTTCGCATCACCATCAGGCCTGTACCGATGGAGTTCGAGCGTAGTCAACAGAGGGAAGTTCGACGCTATATGCGAGAGGAGCGAAAACTCGGCGTAGTCAGAGTAGTACTCCACTCCAAGCATGCATAGGTGGGGCGTATAACATCGCTGCAGGACGCGAAGCATCGTCGACGGCGACGGCGGAGGCCGATACGGCCTGAGCGTGTCAGGATCATAGTTGACCTTTTGCCAACTTCGGATGCACTGGTGCGGCCAAGACCGCAGCATGAGGGTTTGCATAGTCGGCGGTAGGTGCGCGTATATTTCGTCCTCGGGATCCGGGTGAGATGCCGAGAGATTCTCGAGGTACGGCCATGGATATGACGCAGGGAAACCCCGGGGCCAGAGCGCCGTTGCACTCGCGCCTTCCTCTTCCATCAGCTCGAGAGACAGGACGCGCAGATTGGTCATGCGCGAGAAGAGACCGACTATGGGAAGCTTCGGAGCCGTCCAACGGAGACCTCGCAATCTGAGCTCGCGCAGGCGAGGCCAATCCAGCGATGCGATCGTTTCCATGGGTGACGGCTCAGCGGGAAGCGATAGCGTCTCTAGCGAAGGATGGAGGAACCGAAGTACGCGGTCCAGTGCTTCAATTTCGGACGATCGACTGTATGGGTCCCGGATGTTGGGTAGAAGATATTCGAAACAGGATATCGGCGTCGATGGGTGTACCTGAAGTGCCGGGTTGTTCGGCGGCCTCGGACAAACATGAACGCGATCCAACACCAACCGTGACAGTTGTGGGAGAGAGAGGAAGCTGCACACGATAAGTATCCCAGGGGAGACCATGGCCAAACCAGTGGGAATGGACAGGACGCATGACGATGGACCATGGTAGACAGCTGGGGCATGTTGCGCAGAACATCGTGAAGACTCGGAGTCACGAATGCGCCACAGATCACGTCCGAGTCTTGCACCATATAGTTCTCCCAATCAGGCACTGTAAAATATCCATCGCGACAACGACAACAGAGCTCGATGGTCCTGTTCAGGTTTCAGCGCCAGCGCCCGCAGATAACCCACGAAGACTTACCTGACGTGGGGCCAAAGGGTCGATGCGTCCGCAGCGTTGATATGCTGTCTGCAGTGACTGAAGAGCACGGACATAGACAATCCACGCATCCAACGGCAGGTGCTTGAAGGACCTTTGGCGCTCAGTCCTGCATAGTAGTCAGTCGCCTTCAAATGCTCCAGAAGGCGGATAAGGAAGTAGTCGTCGAGGTCTAGTAACCTACATATCGGTAAGCTCATACTGCTCAGTATCGAGATGGACCACTTACGAGGTAGTAATTCGATGCATGCCGGGCGCAGCTAGCGGATTCGTGGAGCAGCAACGCCCAAGCTTGCCCTGACGAGAAGTCCCACGCCACTCCTGCCAGTGAAGGGCAGCAAGAACTGTAGCCAGGACTAGGCTCGCAAGCCTGCCTCTTGTTCTGCGGAAGATAGTAGTTAGAGGAACGCTAGACAATGCTTGACAACTCGGAGGACCGGAACTATGATATTGCTCATCCAAAGCGCATCCAACCAGAAGGGTCTAGGATCAACATGGCTCAATTATACACGAAACCAGGGCTCTATGTCTTCTTTCCATGCGCCGCATAATTACGAGCGACCGCAGCGACCCCGCGGGCTTGCCATGCAGCGTTGATCTGCCTGTTGGCGGCCGCGACTTGGTGGTTAGCAGCCTGTTGCGCCTGTTGAGCCGCCGCCACCTGCTGAGCCGCCGCCCTGGCCTGCTGAGCGGCGAGTGCTCGTTCGGCAGCTGCAGCCTGCTGAGCCGCCACCGCGACTGCTCGCGAGGCTTCTGCTGCCTTGCGTGCCGCCTCTGCTCTCTGGGCGGCCTGGGCAGCCGCTCGGGCTTCCGCAGCACAAACGTAACACTTCGTTCCTAGCGTTGTCCACTTGACGTGAGGATGAGCGGAGCAATGGCTGCAGGTAGGTGATACATGATGATAAGCATCCATAGACACGATGCAATCGAACACTGACTAGATGACCACTCTTTGCTGGCCCTGCTTGCGCATAATGGAGGGGAGATAGATGTTTGCGCGGATCTGTTATATGAATGCATACATAGATGAGAACGGAACTCGAGGGAGAGAGACATAGTGTGCGTACAGGTATGATGTGCTGGGGATTTAAGACACTCCGAGAACTGCACGGCCGACACATCGACGCCTGAGCTTTATGCCGCGTGAGGCGTCAATGACCAGAAAGCCGGCGAAGCAGGACTGCTGCAGTGGCCGCAGAAGCAACTCCCTGTGGTCGTTCGGGCAGCTTACAACTCCTGGCTGTGCTAAACAAGGGATAAGAAGCACGTCGCGGACATTATTTGTCAGATACGGACCTTACAGGAAGAGATGTAAGATGCCATCGACGAGATCGAAGGAGGGGCTCAGCTGCCGCGCGTGTCGGAATCTAACCGCACAGAGGGAGCGAGTCCCGACGACTCCCATTTGTGTAAGTAGAGCTCGTCGCGCTGTGCAATCTTGACAGCTGGGGGCAATTGACCCTCTTGATGAGGCAACAAGCGGCAACAGGCCACCGGTAATGCCATTACCGACCGTAATCCTGGCGCCGTATCATGAAGAGATGGAAAAGTCGAGAGGCTATGCATCGTGCTCAGGGCAAGGCCACTCGAAGCTGCCTTCGGCACTCTGTGGATGTTTGGACCACATGAGCGTTCTTCTCCCTGGTCATTTGTCATTGAAACCACTCATGGCGACTACCGCAGCCGTCACAACGGCCAGAGCCTTGGGAGAGCGACCAGCCCTTGCCGTGCCAACCGTCAGAGTGCGTCTGCCAACTTGGCGGCGCAAAAGCGGGCTGAGAAGAAGGTAGTAGAACGTGTGATGCCCGATACACCTGAAGCATGTCACCTCGCCGTGCTCACCGGTGGACATCGGAATTGCCCTGACGATACTCCGAGCTTCGAATATCATTGTGGAAGCTTGCCCAGCATAGCTATATTGACCCGCGTGGCCATATCCACAAAGCAAGACCGCACAGCGGCACAGCACCGCAGCAGACGGAACCTGGCCTAGGACAGCAACGGACCGTAGCCAGGACCGACTTCCTACGGTGTTTCAGCTCACGCAGCGCGCTGTGTCGGCCGAGCAGTGGATCTCCAGACAGCGCCCCGTCGGTATAAATCGCGCCATGAGTTCTAGGTCTATATGATAGCAGAGACGAGTCAGAGTATCATCTCGACCACATATGCACGATGACAGACCTCCAATGGCCACGGTCACCAGAGAGATCCAGGCCACTTCTCACAGCCTCTCCTCGCCGGGTCCTCCCCACGAACCGGCATGCTCGGCAACGTGTCCACCCGCTCGTGGCGCACCTCCTTGAAGTACTCTCTCAACCTCTCCAAGTTGTCTTCGTCGACCCGCACATTGGACGTCGTCTGCACGACGAGTAGTGTATCTCGGAGGTAGACGTAATCCCCGCCGCTGAGGTCCTCCAGCATCTGCTTGAAGTCGAGGGATTCGGAGAGGGGGACATGCTTCTCCGCAGCGCGCTGCTTGGCCAGGGCGTGGTCACTGAAGCCGTGAACGAGCCGCAAGGTGGTTAGGTTCAGCGCGGCGGAAGCAGGGTCCTGGTCCCGAGTGGGGGGTAGGAGGTACAGGCTGGGCTGGGCAATCCCTCCAAGGAGGAACGTGTGGTCGCTCACGAGCATCACGGTCTCGAGGGCGGGGAAATACACCAAAGGGGACATGACTGGGGCGCACGGCTCGGTGGACGGTAGCCGCGGCCAAAACGTCGACGGCGCAGCGTTCACAACCCACACCTCGCGAATCGCCGCCAGCGGCGTCGTCTTGGCTGCAAGTAACTGGGGGATCCATACGGAGCTCCCGATGAACCTGCGCTGCCCGCTGTAGGCTGCGAGTCGACGCGTGCTTTCGCGCGTGGTGACCGTGAGGGCGTATGAGCGGTCCCAGCCGGTGAATTCCCCGTTGCTGTCGGGGTGGACGGAAATGCAGAGCTGCGAGGACTCTTCCGCTGGCTGGTCCTCCGGATGCGTCTGCATCTCTGGCGAGAAGAGGAAGTCCTGCAGCATGGGGTCGTCGCGTTGATCGTGGCCAAGGACGTGGTACGCAGCATCGCTTGCGCGTGGCTGGAGTAGGGACATGTAGAGCTGCAGCGCCTTGTCGTACATCTCGTGCAGGGTGACACGTCGCAGGTGCTCCATGAGGAGAGGCGTCCTTTGGGCGGCGCTGTCAGGTATCTCAATCTCAGACCACAGTCCGCCTAGAGCGACACTCTCCAGGTGCGGACAGTCGGAGATGAGATCTGCGACCTTGGCGTGGAGATCTGGGACGGTGGCATACGTCAACGACAGGTGGGTGAGCGTTGGGAAGCCTGTTTCTGGTAGGAATGGCGTATCCTTCAAGGCGAGATACTGAAGCGAGGGATTACGATCGCGTGACAATGGAAGCTGAGATGGTTTATCATTCCAGTGGGATGACACCAAGTAGCAGTTCAGCGTGAACGATTTCAGGCTCGGGAGGGGAGACTTGAGGAGTTCGTACAGGTAGTTCATGTGTTCGACCTCGATGCTAAACAGATGGAGCTCCTGAATACGGTTGGCTTCGCCCGTAAAGAAGACGTCGAAAAGGGAAGGGATGTCCTGGCGTGACCACGCGCCAATAGCGAGGGGTGCAGGACGGCTTCTCTCTACGACGGCGGGAACAAGCTTGGGTTGCTTCGTGGTCAAGGTTCCCCACAGCGAGCGGAGACCCAGAGCTACCTCACGCAGGCGGCGGCACGTGTGCGTCACAGGGATGAGCATGGAGCTGTCCGTTGCGGTACTGCGCCAGAAGGGTCGGAATGACCAGTGGCTGGAGCAGAGGTCGGGGATGTCTTCGAGGATCTCGCTCAAGACCTCAGGAGGGAGCCGCAGGAGTCCTTGGCGTGCGTTGTGCGCGGTGCGTAAGTGCACTGCGGCGCTGATTAGGGTAGCATGTATAGACCATAGCTGAGCATGCGCAAATACTGTCAGAACTGTTCCAGTGATACATGTCACGAGAAGAAGTCTGCTAGGGTGGTGCATGAGTCCTCTTACGCCAGCTGGCGCTGACACGTACCCAGGACGGCGCACATCTGTAAGAAGAGGCCGTGATGACACGAACTCACCGATTCGTCTCTGTCGAAAGTTGAACACGGAGTGTCAGCCTTTGGGTTATGGAAATGAGACCAGCCAACACGCACGTCAGTGATGCTACATTTTCCTGAACACTCTGCAGCAGAGTTTCAGCGAGGCACTCGGACGAGGTGCTTCGCGAGTCCATGGGTCCGATACGTCGTCCAACAGGAAAACTTGAAGGTTGCAGTTCGTCAGGCGCAGGTTGGCCGTGTCACGATGGAAGGGGCGATCTGACGGGATAGAAACGCGGTTTCAAGTATATGAGAATCCATATGCAAATCATGGTACATGAGAATCAGGCACTCGTACGACAGTAATGCTGCGGGACGTAATGTCCCCCGCCTAGTCTCGTCGCAAGGTGGTCGCAACATCTGGCACCGACCGACGAACAGATCAAACGAGGAGGATGCTCTACGTCCCCGCGAGCGCCTGCAAATCCCAGGAAGGATGGGAAGCAAGTGACTCTAAAGCAGAGACGGATAAAAAAGACATTGTGAGGAACACGGAACGAGGACCTCCTCCTTATATACCTCCTTCTGTTTGCTCGTGTTGTCATAGTGGCACTTTGAGCGCTACGTTACTGACTTCATACTCTGACTAAGTACCGATAGTGATCCCTAATACTTACTTGACTACTAAGTACTGAATGCTGATCACTTACTGCTACTTACCGACTGCTACTTACCTGCGGCTCAGCCTGTGCACTTCCCTTCCGACCACCACGACGGTGACCACCGCGTCCCTTCCCCCGTCCTTCTCTTGTATATCTCATCGTAGGGGCGGCAAGCGCCAGTCCCCGACTCCGACGCAACTTGCTCGACAATAATTGTCTTCTGCCTGCGCAGATGGCCCTGCAAAGCAGGAGACCGGGGAACAGCATGATAAAGTATAATGTACACATTGGCTATGGGAAGGCTCGGCGCAGGGGCTCAAAGCCCAGTGTGAATAGGATTGGAACCGGCGAGACAGCTTGACAGGAAGTCGTATGGCGCTGTAGTAGTACGAGAATATGACGATATGCCACTACCAGAACTCGAAGAATATTTCAATAAGTACAGCTCAATCGATGGGAGAAGGTGAGAGTACCGCATGTGCCAGTAAGTACCAGTGGCCAGGACTTGCGCTTACTAGCTAGCCTGAAGGGATTATCAATACAACGGCTCCGCAGATCCCACAGCCTGAGGTACTTACTAGCATTGAAGAGAGAGTTATGGAGGTATGGGGGGACGAGGAACGACTGCAGGCTGGCAAGCGAGCCTACATACTAAGGTATGGGGGGACTAAGTATTCGGAACTCGAGCTGAAGGCGCAACCGTCGGATGCATGTCGGCCTGGGGTCAACTGTAACATGCCTTGACGCTGCTTACTGCTGTTGACGAAGTGGCAAGGACTCGGCGGAATGAGTGCGATGTGGCGTGAGAGATTGATGCAACGAGGGATAGGGAGACAGTAGCCGTTTCTACTGGACAAGACCCTCCTCCATCCGGAGTCGGGGATGGCCTCTCAGACGAACGGAGAAGATGAATTTACGCATCACATTGCGATCCAGCTTTCAAGAGCTCTCAACCTCGTCAACCCGAATGACTTGCTCGCTCGACGCGTCCAGGACATAGCGAAGACGAATACGGTGGAGGGGTTCATAGCAGGTGCGTATTCTTGCACTTTGCGGTGTGAACCTTCGTCTCATATCTATATCGTCCCCAGCGTCGAGGACTTTCGGCAAGTTCAAAGATTCCTTCCTCTCAGAGCTCCATGCAGAGATCTTGTCGCACGAGAAGCAGGAGGCAGCCGGCAATGCATCCCAACCTGTGCAAGGAATTGTCGTACACGACAGCGATGTCCTTGAGCCGGAGCCTGTCCGTCAGGGCGGTCTTATGCGCAAAGACGCTGTGAGTGTGCCCGCAACGTACCGTAGCTATCAAGTACTCATCACATCGTATCCTCAGAAACATACGTTCCGCGCACCTGCAAAACCGCTGGCTCCACCTACACCAAGGGCCTCCGTACTCGGGCTTGACAAGCTTGCTCAAGAGAAGCGGGCAGCCACAGCTGCAGCGAACGTGGAGAGCAGTCGAAAGAGGGCGAGACTCGATGGAGACGGAGATGAGCCCATGTTCAAAGGTACGTCTTGTCAGTAATCGAACTCTCTATCTCATGCCGACACTCTGCCATAAGTTCCCTCGTTACCCGTTTCTCGATCCTCGCATATGCGACAGCGCGGAGAAGAAACGCCGTCGCATCCTGGTGGACTCTCGGAGGTCGCTCGACAGAGGCTGGAAGAACGCAGGAAGACCAGAGGTATGTAGAGCCAAGCGCACATGTTATTCCCTGAGCTTACACGACGCGCGCAGAGGGTATTACCGCAAAGAATGCGCCTCGAGAAGATGGGCCTCGGGGTCTCGGAGACTTCCAACGTCGTCTGAATCGTGACCGCCCTCACGACAGAAGAGACCGTGACCGCCGCGATTGGGATGCGACGCCCCGCTCGGAACGAAGTCGCCGTGGCGAAGATGCCCCCAGCGTGCGCATTCCGAACGCATCATGGGACGCCACTCCTCGTCGGCCGTCTTCTCCCGGTCCATCTTCTGGGGGCGTGCGCAACCGGAGGTGGGATGCTCCTACTCCCCGGCGTGGCGGATCTCCTGGCTCGGACGATGGCGACGGCGCTCTGGGACTGGATGCACGGGAGTGGGAGGAAGAGCAGATCCGTCTAGATCGTGACTGGTACATGGGGGCGGAGGAGGGCGGAGTGGTAGGGGACGAAGAGTACAACCCACTGGCGCAATATGACGACCTTGCCGCTGTCAAGGAAGAACAGTTAGCGAAGAAGCAGGTCAAGAAGATCTCTGCGCGACAAGCTCAATATGTGCGCATCTTCGCACTATTTACTATGTGCATACGCTGATGTTACTGGCCAACAGAACGCCGACAACGACCTCTGGGAGGCCAACCGGATGCTGACGTCAGGCGTCGCCACCCGCAGGCAGATAGACCTGGACTTCGAGGACGAGTCTGAGTCGACGGTGCACGTCATGGTACATGACCTGAAGCCGCCCTTCCTTGACGGCCGTACCGTCTTCACTAAGCAGCTCGAGCCAATCAATCCGGTCCGCGACCCCACGAGTGACATGGCCGTCTTCGCTCGCAAAGGCAGCGCACTTGTCAAAGAGAAGCGCGAACAAGCCGAGCGGGCAAAGGCCGCCGCGAAGCTCGCCGCACTGGGCGGAACGCAGTTGGGCAACATCATGGGCGTCAAGGACGAGGAGGCCGAAGCTGATGGTAAGTGCCAATCTTCATGCGTATCGCAGTGTTTGGATTGGACATTCACGTAGTCTCTGTGTCCTTGTGTCTGCGTGTCACCGTCGTCGTGCTCGTGCATGCGCTGTGACGATCATGTATGATGTGCAGCTGTCGCGGAGGCAAATGCCAAGGGTGAGAAGGAAGAAGACTACAAGGGCGAATCCAAGTTCGCTTCGCACTTGAAGGCCGCTACAGGCGCCAGTGCCTTCTCGCGGACGAGGACCCTCAAGGAGCAGAGGGAGTATCTGCCTGCGTTCGCGTGCCGTGAGGAGCTGATGAAGGTTATCCGGGAGAATCAAGGTGAGCCATGTCGTACTCGGTGGGGTTTGAACGTTGGGCTGACAACTCTGCATAGTCATCGTCGTGGTCGGCGAGACTGGATCTGGAAAGACCACGCAGCTCGCGCAGTTCTTGTACGAGGATGGCTTCTGTTCATACGGGATCATTGGGTGCACGCAGCCCCGTCGTGTCGCTGCCATGTCCGTGGCCAAACGTGTCAGCGAGGAAATGGAGGTGAGTGACTCTGTCACTCTAGCCTCGTCCACCGTGCTTATTCCATCGTAGTGCAAGCTGGGATCGACTGTGGGTTATGCTATTCGGTTCGAAGATTGCACATCTCCGGAGACGAAGATCAAGTGTGAGTGCTCCTATTGCGTCCCCGATTTCTTCAGCGATACTCATCCGCGATATAGACATGACCGACGGCGTGCTCCTGCGCGAGTCACTCAACGAAGGCGACCTGGATCGCTATAGCGTCATCATCCTCGATGAGGCTCACGAACGGTCGCTGAGCACTGATGTGCTCATGGGTCTCCTCCGGAAGAGTGAGTGCAATTTTAATGCATCCATTGATATACGCTGACCCTTTTTGTGCAGTCTTGTCCCGCCGGAGAGATCTCAAACTCATCGTCACTTCTGCCACCATGAATGCTGAGAAGGTGCGTGCATGCAGTCATTGAAGCCGAACGGATTACCGACCGTGCTCTTGTAGTTCTCGGCCTTTTATGGGAATGCACCGACGTTCACCATCCCCGGGCGGACGTTCCCTGTCGAGACCTTCCACTCCAAGTCCCCGTGCGAGGACTACGTCGACAGCGCCGTCAAGCAGGTCCTGCAGATCCATCTCTCGCTCCCTCCGGGCGACATCCTCGTCTTCATGACCGGACAGGAGGATATCGAGATAACATGTCAAGTCGTCCAAGGTAGGCATCAGGAGCATCCTCGCACCTCTTCGCGCTAATGATTCATTGTACCATATAGAGCGACTATCACAGCTTGACGAACCTGCGCCTCTAGCGGTCCTGCCCATCTACTCTCAGATGCCTGCCGACCTCCAAGCGAAGATTTTCGAGCCCACACCGGACGGCCGTCGGAAGGTCATCGTGGCCACCAACATTGCTGAGACGTCATTGACCGGTACGTCGCTCTGTGCACTTCTCGCTGAGCACGTCTCACATTATCGACAGTCGATGGTATCCTTTACGTGGTTGACGCCGGATACTCGAAGTTGAAGGTGTACAACCCGAAGGTAGGTATGGACGCCCTTCAGATCACACCCATCAGCCAGGCCAACGCAAACCAACGGACGGGTCGTGCCGGTCGTACGGGCAGCGGGTTCTGCTACCGTCTCTATACGGAAATGGCGTACCGGAACGAGATGTTCGAGAACAACATCCCCGAGATCCAGCGCACGAACCTCGCGAACACTGTACTGCTGCTCAAGTCGCTCGGGGTGAAGAACCTGCTGGAGTTCGACTTCATGGACCCGCCGCCGCAGGCGAACATGCTCAACTCGATGTACCAGCTGTGGGTGCTTGGTGCGCTGGACAACGTGGGGGACCTGACGGCGATCGGGCGCAAGATGAGCGAGTTCCCGATGGAGCCGAGCATGGCGAAGATGCTGATCCAGTCGGTCGAGTACAAGTGCTCGGCGGAGATGCTGACGATCGTGTCGATGCTGTCCGTGCCGAGCGTGTTCTACCGCCCGAAGGAGCGCATGGAGGAGGCGGACGCGGCGCGGGAGAAGTTCAACGTGCCGGAGAGCGACCACCTGACGCTGTTGAACGTGTTCAACCAGTGGAAGTCGCACGGGTACCGCGACGACTGGGCCTTGCGCCACTTTTTGCACCCGAAGCTGCTCAGGAAGGCGAGGGAGGTGAGGGCGCAGCTGGAGGACATCATGAAGTTCCAGAAGATGGAGATAATATCTGCGGGGACGGACTTCGATGTCATCAGGTGAGTACCCTCCCGGTACCGTCGCGGTGGTTTCGCGCCAGGATGTCTGCCTGTGAGACGAAGTCAGTGCGGCGTTCCGACGCGATTCGCGAACGCCTCTGGACTTACGTCTCAGAGCGTGACATCTCCGCAGCGGAGACTAGCGTGTGGTGTGCACTGTGCAGAATGCATGCTGACGACTCCGCAGGAAAGCCATCACGGCAGGGTACTTCCACCAGGCCGCACGTGTGAAGGGTATCGGGGAGTTTGTGAACATACGAACGGGCCTTCCCACCCACCTGCACCCTACCAGTGCCCTGTATGGACTAGGCTGTGAGTGCCAGTTTTAGACATGCCGTTACATTGCGTCTCATGACGGCACATTCCAGACACGCCCACGTACGTCGTGTATCATGAGCTGATCCTGACATCGAAGGAGTACATGACCCAGGTTACTGCGGTCGACGCTTATTGGTTAGGTGCGTGTCCTTCGCGGATTCTTAGCTTGTGGCGGTCGCTCACAGGGGCGCGGTGTTTTTGCTTTCGCAGCCGAGCTGGGGTCCGTGTTCTACTCGGTGAAGGAGAAGAACTTTGACGAGCGCGGCAATCGGCGCAAGGCCGACCGGGAGTTCTCCAAGAAGGCCGAGCTGGAGACGGAGATGGCACGCCAGCGTGAGGAGTGAGTACCTCCTGCTCCTAGCTTGCGGTGGTCAATGGCTAATATGCCTCGGTTCGACAGGAGCGCAAAAAAGGCGCAAGAGGAGGCGCTGGCTGTCAAGACGTCTAGTGGGAGCTCGAGAGTCATTGTGCCGGGCACGCCACGACACACTGGTATCGGGGCGGGCTCGAGGGTGACCGCGACGCCGCGACGACGGGTCGGAATCTAGTCTTGAGCGTGTTCGCTGTTGTATTGTACTATGTGCTCTTTGAGTGGGATGCACACTCCGATCTGTTTTCATTCCACAGTCAGACGGCTGCATTCTGTAGCCTAAAGTATGCTGAGCTGCAAGCTGCAGCTATTAAGGCTGGAAACCAAACCACAAGCTTGGGTGACAGCGTGTGACAGGCACCTTGGGCGCCAATCGTTGACCAGCATCACGCGAGATCGGAGATCTGCAGTACCAGCGCAGCCAACGAAAGCAGTCTTATACCCCGACTCCCACCTTCCGACTTTCGTTCCCGGCCAAGCCTCCCCCGCTTTCCCGCTATAACCCCACGTCCCATAGCTGGACGATCTTCTAAAGTTCCAGCTGAGCTTGCGACCCCTCTTACTTTCTCCTACTTTCCACGCCACGACCAACTACATTCGGAGAACGCCGTGCCTACTCCGCGGCAACCTTGCTCCGCGAACGGGACAGTCTAACACATCCAGGCTCATCTCAAGCCTTTGAACTATCGTACGTGTCACTGATGTCATATTTCTACTGCACAGTACTTACCTGAAGGGCCGAGAAGACGCAGATCTACAGAACGGTGCGTAAGCTACCGATAGTGGTCTATTGGGGCGGTGCGATCTATCACCCTATCCGATGGTGCGTCTTCTCCATGTTTATACCGCGACCGTTGGCGCTCAAGTGACCTCTGCAGGTGTTCGTGAACGATAAGAAGTTTGCGTGGTGCGTTTTGCAGTCTTGTCCCTATCTGGAGGAATGTGTTCAACCCCCCCGCTCCTTCAGTGAATCCTGCATCAAGGGTCACCGATCTTCCGGCTGTCAACACGCAGACCGTCCGCTATTCGAGGTCAAGAAGAAGGGAAGGCCCGTGTCACAATGCGAGAAGTGCCGAGAACTCCGTAAGACGAAGCGGATGCACGGCAAGTGCAACTGCGCTTCAACCTCGGCTGCTGGATCATCTGCGGAGGGGAAGCTCGTAGACGGGTCCGCCACGAAAGTGAAAGGTACGTCAGTCTCGGAACCGTGGCCAGCGTCACCCCTTGACGTGTCGCGTAGCTCGGAGATTCAAGCCGATTGCTCCTGCGTTGCCGAATGGCTTGAAGGACGTCGCTACCCTCGATGCAGACGCCCGTGCAACCGTCTCAGTGAACCTGTGTCGATGCCGCGGGAAGGATGCTACTATATGCACATGTAGGCATGAACGCACAGCCCCGAAACCCCTCGCGACTTTGAAGACAGTCATTGCTATGGATGGTCTGGCCACTCTCGCGCAGGCTGCAATGTTCTGCTGCGGAAATGAACTCCCTCCCACGTCCGACACGCCGCCGCAAGAACCCCCAACATCAGCTGCGGCGTCCACAGACAGCGCATCGCGCAAACATACCAGGAGCTGCTGCTCGAGCACGTCGAACTCGCGTCCGCCTTCCCCGAAGCCCAAGCGATCCAAACAATCATCCTCCCACGAACATACCGCCGTCTCGGCGCTTCCTCCCCTCTCGCTCCCTCACGTCCACTCCCACAGCGCCGTGCCCATATTTCCTCCTGTCGCTCCACTCGCTTCGGCGATCTCTTTCGACGAGACCGGCTGCTGTTGCGGCAGGCAGTGCGCCTGTCCAGGATGCACGGTTCATCGCGGTGCTGAGCACGCGGCGAAGGACGTGAGCGACTGCACGGATGGCGAATGCCGTACCTGCGTGGACAACGAGGGCGGTATCGCCCTCCCCGAGCAAGTCCTCGCGTACTCACAAGGCCGCGGCTACGCATCCTCGAGCGCCACCGTTTTCCCTCCCAGTGCAAGTTCATCATCCAAGCCGGTTGCGCCCGCCGCAAGGCCAGGGACGAGCCGCGACAGGAGACAAAGCGTCAGCTGCATCGACGCGTTCTTCGCCACCGCAGCGGCGCTCCCCGCTCCCCCACCAGGCCGCCCGAAGCTGCTGGATCCGATGAACGTACTCGTGTACCCTCGGGGCGTGCTCGCGGGCGATTCGGAGACGCGCTCGCTCTTCGGCCTCGTCGAGCTGCCGAAGCTGCAGTGCAACTGCCCGGGAGGGTGTGGGTGTCCGGAGGGGCTGTGCGGCTGTGGGGACAGTTGCACTGGGTGTGGGTCTGCCAGTCATGCGGAGGAGCCAGAGCCGGAGCACCCGTCTCAGGCTGTGCTGGAGTTGGAGCGGAGTACTGGTACGAGTACGGTGAGGGTGGGCAGCGGCTGTTGCAGTGGATAACGAGTGCTGTCAGGGCTCCCGGGGGTCCTGCTCGTGGTGCTTTCTTGCATGTGCCGGTGTTCTGCTGTCGTTGGTGATGTTCGTATGGATTCAATCACCCTGGGTTATCTGGGTCTTCTCTCTTGTATTTACAGGCATACGGGACACCGGCGCGTTCCTTGTGAATCGGGGGCTTGTAGCATTCGTGCTGGTCATGGCGATCGAAGAAATCGTCTGCGGTTGCCTGCTTCCCTGCTTTGGAACCGTGCACTTGTTCTCCTGCGACTCTCCGTTAGAAGCCCCTACACCGGTCAGCACCCTTCGTCTCGCTCATGGATTCAGCGACTACATGCGCGAAACCCAGCGGCACCGTGCTCATGGAGAAAGTCGAATCCAACGATATGCTGAAGGATTAAGTTGGCGGTCGGGAATAGGCCTAACAGTCGAGTCAGACGGCGGCGACTGAGTCAACAGGCTGGGAAAGTATACCAAGAAGGTACGGCACGAGCAGCCACAGCCTGGGATGCCGGTGCGGAGACCTGAGGGCGGACTCAGCGAGGAGAAGGTAGGAGAGGTGACCTGGCCTGCAGGGGTCTCTTTTGTAATCGTCAAGCCGTTTGTTGTCTTGCGGTCGAGGTGTTTGGTGCAATTATGCGATGCACTTGACTTCTCAGCTGTATTACTGTGACAAACTTCCGCGTATCAATCGTCGGACGTGAAGGTCCTCAACATAATATATCAGTCCAGGGACGGCTGCCCCCAGGTCCATCGTCATAGTCCACGCAGCACCGAGGGCAGCGGCATACGTTAGGGCTCTCGTATAGTCTCCAAGTGGCGAAGTATCCGCGCAAGTGAGCAAGGTCATCCGACGACGACGCAAGGCGGACTGGTTGATTCGATTCAAGGTCGGAGTCAGGCGAGTCAGGCAAGACACAAACGTGTGGGGCACGTCAAAATTGAAGTTGGACGCCGTATCAGTCAGCGATCAGAACGAGAAAAGGCGAGCTCGAAATACAAAGCAGCAACGTGAAGCTAGAATACAGATATCAGATACAAAGATACATAAGTTACGAGTAGACGTCTGTCCGCGATACCGACAACTCCACTACTTAGCATGCGATCGCTTGCCTCGACGGCTGCGGCGAGGCGGGGTCTGCGGGAACCGAGCAGGTAGCGGCGGTAGGGCCGGGAGGGGCGGCTCGGACTGGACAGCTTCGTCAAGCCGCTGCCTCTTGTTACTCGTCCTTGTGGTGAAGGCCCCAGACTCTTTCGTCTTCCTGTCCGGCCGCCACGACGCAGGGACCCTGTCGCCGACCGACTCGCTATGTTCCCAGCTCGCCGCCTCCCATTCGAGTGCCTCAGTGAGAAGGTTGAGCATCGCGCTTTGCGTAGCGACCAGACTAGCTAGCTGTCGCTCTTCCGCAGTGGGTCCCAGCTTGGGCTTCGCAACCGGCCGGGGGACGCCAATGGACTCATCCCTGAGATCCTCCTCGAATCCGTAGTTGGGCTCGTTGTCGGTCAAGTCGGCGGACCCGGAAGGGCCGGAAGGAGATGGAGGTGTAGGGGGGCGCGGTGGAGATGTAGGAGGGCAGCCGGAGAGCGAGGGGGAAGTGGAGGGAGTAGCAGAGGACCCTGACGGTGTCTCCTGCGGGGCGTGATCGTACTTCGTGACGATATATTGAGCATGGAACCAAGATAGAAGCTCCTGGAGAACCTTGTTCATGCCCGCCGCAGCAAAAACGAGCTCGTTATCGGAGTTTGTGAGCTCTCCATTCTTGATAGCGGTGAGCTTCGCGTTGCCGCAGGTGTACTGCATGTTGTGGTACCCGTACTGATCAAAGAACTCGTCAATGTAGTTCGCGACCGTCAAATCGTCGAAGTTAGACTGAAGATACCGCACAGCGTGGTGCAGCACGACATAGAAGAACGACTCGAGCTCGTCGCACACCTCCACGTTCGCCTTGAGGTGCGACAAGAGTGCGACAGACATGTACTGCCACGTTCCCTAAACAGACGGATCAGTAAGCGCTACAAGTCAGCGAAGCGAACTGAAAACATACAGTACGTTCCGGCTGACGCTGCCCTTGTTGCTGGGGATCAGTCGATTTCGCCATCTCCCAATCAGCCAGCAGGCCTGTAAACCTCATATGAAGGTTCCTCTTCTGGCCGGGTTCCTGGACCCACACGATCCTGGGGTAGATCAGAATGTTGCCGGAGCTGATGTCACGATGTAGCAGCTTCGCGTCCTTAGTAGCACGGGAGTGCGCTGAGAGGCGAAGTAGCGTTAGACTCATCAATAACAATAGAAGAAACAAGCCGCTTAACGCACCATAAACGCAGTCTTTGACAACCTGGATGAGCTGCTTGCCGGTCTGGAACTCGTTCAACGGCAGAGCGACTTCTTCCTCGACGAGCCGATAATGTTTGTGACGGCGTAAAGGGCAGTCCTCACGGAAAGGCAGTTGACTGCCAGCAAGCCCCTCCGGAGGTGGCACGGCTTCTGCGTCGTGCTCATCGTCTGGAGCCTTGCGCTTGTTTGCAGCCGACGAGGAGGGCCCAGCCAACACTTCTTCAGGTGATGGCGCCACATAGTGCGAGGGGAACGGGGTGGGGTAAGGGTTCGGGGTTAGGTTCGGGTTCTTCTCCTCCCACCACTGGGGCGTGAGTGTCACCTGATCATCGATATCGCCATGGCAGACCAGGGTAGGAACACGAGGAACCTTGGCGTCCTTGAGCCGCTGGAGGATGTCCCCTTCACGGTCGACCAGGATGTAGTGAGCTCGCCAGGCGTCCTTGAGCCAGACAAAGCGCTCGGTTTCGCAGTCGACGGCGACGTAACCCCGTGTTCCTCGTCCGGCGAGACCCTTGGCGCGGAAGCGAGGCTTGCAGATAAGGAATTTCCGCCGTCTGTTGCCATCGGGGACCTCTACGCAGTAGCGCGGCCAGTTGCTTTCGAGCGACTGCCGGAATGCCTCACGCACGTAGGAGAAGACGAACGGCTGCTTGGGGCATCGTGCAGCGAGAGGATCCGCTCTCTGTGGTCGACATCGCTGTCGCGCGCAACGGCGAGTTCAGACATAAGCTCGTAGAGGGGGTCATCGGGGGTGAGGAGGCGGGCGGTGGGATCCAAGCCAAGAGCGGGTTTGGAGCAGTGGGCGATACGCCAAAGGACGTCCACGAAGAATCGCCAGTTGAGATAGTAGTCGAAGGCAGTGGTTACAATGGACCCAGAGCGATCCCAGCGGATGAAACGAGCCTGACGCCCGATGACCAGGAGCATGAAGACGGCGACGCGATGTTGGACTGCGAAGAGGAACTCGGCGTACGAAATGATCTGGCCCCGGTTCTTCGTGCGGAGGTCGGCGGAGGCGGGTTGCACACGGCCTGCGACGTCGTCGAATGGGTCTTGTAAGGCGCTGCCCTTGCCCGTCTTAAATTCGACCGGAATGAGTTGGTCCGCCCAGTGAGGAGCGCCGTCGTCGGCGGCGGGTGCGTCTTCGGCGAGGTAAATCGCAGAGTCCGGTTTCTGCCGGTCGTCGTCGATCATCGCAGGGTCTGGCCTGTTTCCGCAGAAAGTCATCTTGAGACCAGGGATGAGGTCGTGGTGGTTGACGATCTCGACCTGATGAGATCCGCGTCAGACGACACATACAGGTTGAAGCAGCCATGGACCTACAAATCTCTTGTTGAGCTCGCTCTCCGACAAAGAGTCCGCGTTCTTCAGCTTCTTGAACGGATTGGTCGTGTGAACTGGGGTGGTTGCGCCCGGTGGCGGGGGAAAGAAGTGCTTGGAGAACTTGTCCTGCGATTCACCTACTCCCTTGTGCGCCATGTCTTCGGCCTCCTTTCGGCGTCGCTGCTGAAGATTGGTTCGTCCGGGTTCGGCGTGGAGTGAGCCTGCTTCGCGACCAGCGTGCCGGAAGGAGTGAGGAGTACCGGCGGGTTCAGATTGCGCAGTCAGCAACGGAGGAGGCATGTCAAACCAGGATGGTGGGGTGATGGTGGACAGAGACAAACTTACAGAAGTACGCGCGGACTTTATAGGTTTGCGGACGGGGTGGTTTGGGAGTGCGAAGACCAGGACGCGTGACCGCAATTGATGGTCGAGTCACCAATAAGAAGAGCGCACAATAGCAGATCGAACAAAGCGAACAAAGGGGGGTACGAGTGCGAGTGGCGGAGACGGTGGTGATGGTCCAGGTTCAAGTTGGATTGCGGCTGCGTGCCATATCCGGACGGAACATGAGGCTCATTGGCGCCCTGTGATTGACGCCGAAGCCACTTTCGCTGTCTTTTAGTCCCTGTAGCTCAGCCTCATTCGCTATTAACGCGTCAAGACTTAAGCTCAACCACAAGACTTTGGATACAAGATGCTGTGGAATTATACACAGAGTGACAAGGAAACTTTTTAGGAAGTGGTTACGGCTGGTGGCACAGGACACAGCCACCAACCTCAACAAGTTCGAAGTTGAACAAGTGACGCTCGTCGCTCGAGTCCGATTGTCGAGACCGCCCCGTTTTCATCGCTGCCGTGGGCCAATGCTTCGTCATCGAATGAGACCGGCAGTGTACGCATTGCCATATGTAGACAATGACTCACTGGATGATCCGGTGCAGATTACTTACGGGCTGTTACGGGCTGACATTGGCTCAGGCTTGAATGGTTCCCCTCGCGTAAGTGCTCCTGGAACCCATTGTACCCAATCACGGCTGTACAGGGAGTAGGATTTCCCAGAAGCAACTTTTCAAACTCCGTACCATAGTCGTCGAGACCATGCGATGCCACGGACTGCCACGGCGCGACATTTGTCCCAAGGCCAAAGCGTTACCGCAGTGAGTTCATCATATCTGACGTTACCTGACGTTACCAGGCCACAGACACGTCACGTTCCCGATGTGGCCCCCACAAGCCCCCACTGGCTCATCTCCTCGGTATGCCGCGCCCACGATCAGTACTTCCTTGTGCCCGCGGTAATTGATCATAACAATGGGAGTCGCCGAAGACCCAAGAGTATGGGATCATTAGACAGAATTCAACAAGTTTCGTGTAGTATTCGAAGGTGAGGTACGGTGTTGGTCGAATAGAACATGGCTGTGAAACAGTCACGACCCTGGACATTCTTGCCACTATTCATCCCGTATGCAGCGGCTTGAAGAATGGCTTAGGCAATGGGGGAATAAACCACAAAAATCAATGAAAACACCCGTTCCAGTATTCGGGATGACCAGATGCCTCCGGCTCTCTGGCGTACTCGGGAAGTAGCACGCCGGGTGTTACGTCGCTGTACTCGACGTCCACCTGGGAGACGTATCCCCGCAGTTGCTCCACTTCCGCTTCGTCGAACATGAGGTGAGACGCCGCACACAAGACCAGGCGGTCCAGGTACTCGAACGCGCCTGACTTGAGCTGTTCTATCACTCTCGATAAGCTGAGCTGCTTCGTCTCGCGCGGCTTCAGCAAGTCTCCGTACTGGCCGCTGTCGACAATCCTGCGATACTCCACGTGGCGGTCGCAGCCGTACACGAGACGGGCAGTCTTCAATCGCGGAGAGTCGAAGGCGACGTCGTGGCCGCCTGGGAGAATACGAAGGTCTGGCTCGCCGCAGCCCCGAGACTGGTCCATGACGATGGAGATAATCTCGAGGGCCGGAAGGGCGACGATGGTGGTACGCAAGGGCTCTGCGCAGGCGTCCCACCAGTCCGTCCGGAAGTTGACGACCCACACCTCGCTGACGGACTGCAAGGCGGACTTATCCCGAAATGTATGCCTGAGCCAATCCGGACCGTCCATGTAAAGGAAGTTCCGAAGAGATGGGTGCTCGAATGCAAGTCGAGTCGAGGTCTCGACACGGACCACGCTCTGCGAGCCGAGAAATGCGACGCTCGGTGAGTAAAACTCGGGTGCGTTCCATTGTGAAGGATCCAATCTGATGTGCATTGTGCTGACAGGTACGACGGAGTGACCATGGAGGATCGCTCCGGCGTCGCAATACCTGTTCGCAACGTGGAGGGAGTATCCTTGCGGGTGCTTCGGTATCCTGTCGAGGAAGAAGGAGAGGTAGGTCTGCGAAAGGTCCTGCAACCGAACACGGCGGAGATGGGGCAAGGAGCCTAAAAGATCCTGGCACTGCGCCTGGCCTGCTGCATTCGGCCTAATTCTCAAGGAGCTGAGTTTATAAATGATGAGGCTCTCGAGCTTGGGACAGCGGCCAAGCAGCTCTATGATACTGCCACGCTCCAGTTCGATGTCTCCGAGAGCAAGGTGGGTGAGCCCTGGAAATTTGCACCGCGGGAGAGTCGTAACTGACCGTAAGTGGAGGCGACGAAGATGTGAGCTCACACCTTCGGCGAATGGAGGGAATGGAGCGGGAAAGTCGTACGCCGTGGCCTGGAGCAACGAGAAGGAGTCCAGCTGCGGGTATGCACGGTTAAACATAGGATCCCACGGAGGATCAGCTGGGTAGTGGAATCTGAGAAGCAGATGGAGCTCTCGGACTCGTGCAGCAATCTCCGGCCAGAATGCCTTTATGTCCGGCCAAACCGCATCCATCTCCGAGTCCGAAGATAGCGACAAGTCTACGGTTAAGGGCCGTGAACGGCTGCGAGAGATTGCGTCCCGGGCGAGAGCACGCGCTTTGGGCTCTGCGCCTATCGTCAGAGATCGCCACAGAGTGGGGTGGGAGATCGTGATCTCGTGGAGACGGCGACATGTTTGGGATATGGGGAGGAGCATGGTGGTATCCACCATCGAGCTGAGCCAGACATCTTTGTTTTCCGGTTCGGGAACGTAGTCCAGGATTCGGTGCAAGACCTCGACTGGGAGATTGAGCACCATGGCCTCTCGATTCAAGAGATGTGCTTCTCCGGGAGCGCTACCCACGGGCGGGATCCATGATCGTATGTTCAGGTCAACCTCAACAGGAGACGGTCGAGAACTGACGGAGTCACTAGACGAAATTCGTGAGTCGCGTCGGCAAGACAGTGAACTCGCAACTTAGCGTACGGCATGGCACGTTAGTCACTGTCTTAGAGCTGAACACAATTGCAGGGCCTCTCCTGGGACTCAATGTTGCCCAACTCAATGTTGCTTCCTCCTACTCGGTATCGGGGTAACGTACCCACCTCGTTCAAAAGTGTGTGGCAGAGAATGAGAGTAGTTGCAACCGCAGTAAACCCTAGTAAACCCGGTTGCCAGTGTTGGCGGAGAAAGCCGAGGGCCCGGGCCGGGGGGCCGAACCCAGACATCCGTTCGCGACCTCGAATCCTGCAGCAACACCCAGCTTGTTCTCTTTCTTCTCTCCAGAGGCTTTGCCTAGATCAAGAACGGACCATTCGCTGGTCACGACTTGCGTGCACAACTAGGAACAACATGGCCGTGTCGACGCGACGCTTACAGAAGGAGCTGGCGGATATCAAGAGGGATGGAACCCCAGTCGGTGAGCAGAGGCTCAGATCATCTCACAGCGGGGGAAATGTCGCTTCATACACCATATCATCCGCAGGCATTGAGCTGTTGAGCGCGGACGACTTCGCCACATGGTATCTCTCGGTGGAAGTCCTTGGGAACACCGTCTACGAGGTGAGTGGCCACACCCGCGCGATCCCCACCTCTCCTGTAACATCTCCACGCCACTCGGTCCTTGGGAAAAACACACAGGGAGAGAAGTTCGCGCTCAAGTTCCGTTTTGACGGCCAATACCCCATATCCGCTCCTGCCGTCCAGTTCGTCGTAGACGACACCTACGAAGCCCCGGTGCACCCCGTACGTCGTACTTGCTCGCCCATCTCTCTGCTTTCCGCTGACTCATACGTGCTCGTGCGAATGTCTGCAGCACGTCTATTCGAATGGCCATGTATGTTATATCTATGCGCTCAGCTACTCGGGATCCCGCACCCAGCTGACGCCCACATGATTCCGCAGATATGTGCCTCCATCCTGGGAAGTGAATGGTCCCCTGTGCTCAGTGTCGTCTCGGTCTGCGTCACCATCCAGAGCATGCTCGCGTCTTGCAAGGTGCGTCGCACCACGTCTCGCCTCCCAAGTACACGGGCGCTCGAAGTACTGACACTCGTATCGTACGAGCAGAAGAAGGAGCGGTGAGCAGCCCAATCGCCGTGATGGACGTTCCGATGCATGATACTCACCCAAGGTGGTATCTCCTCCAGCCCACCAGACAACGACCGCTACGTCTCTCACGCACCGGAGAACCCGAAGAAGGTACGTCCGTGGTCATTCTCCTGCCTTCGTTGGCAATTATGTACATGCCGCTCACACCCGACTTGGCAGACTCGATGGGACTTCCACGGTACGTCGTCGCCACTTGCAGTACTCCCTACCTCGCATCACTTACTCTCCTGGGCCGCATGAACACCAGACGATACGTGAGTGCCTTCGCTGCCCTTGCCTGCATTGCTTGCACTGACGATCCCCCGCCAGTGTGTAAATCTATTGCTCTGATTTCTGCTTGGAATGTATTTGTAGGGCGCACTTTTCCGGATTGTCAATACATGCGCAATGGATCGTTCAATGGATCGATTGAAGTATACTGTCTGCCAAGTGGCGAGGAGCACCCCTTCAATATCGGTTTGTGTGATCAGAGATGACATCTACGTTGAGTTGAAGGCCACTGCCGCTCAACGTGAAGACACAAGGACGTCAGGATATATCGCAGAATATGTATATCAACCAATGCCTCAACAGAGGGAACAGACGCGATACTGTACAACGGAATGTCGAGACCGAAACCAAGATATCATTCCCAACACTAACAAACTACTACTCCTCGCTGTCACTGTCATCGGCTTCGTCCAGCCACTACAACAACATGTCAGCACTTGTCAGAACGACGACACCCATGAATACATACCTTGAGGAAGGGCTCGCTGGCCTTGCGGACCTTCTTGCTGGTATCGCGGTCAACGAACTTCTTGCTAACGTGCGTGCCCCACTGCTTCACCACCTCCTCCTCGAGGATGTCGGCTTGGTAGAAGGCCATGAGGATCTTCGGCACGGCGGGGATGAGGTCCGGGTACCGGACACCCACGAGACGCTCGATGCCACCTAGAAGCGACTTCTGATGCTTCTCCGACGTCACCATCTGGCAAACGAGTCAGCTATGCCGGAACATGCTAATGAAGACCCAGGCGACGCACCTTAACGAAGAGGGGCGCATACTTGGGAATCTCGGCGACGACGTCCTCGGTGAACAATGTCTGCGCGATGACGGTCATGGTGCTGTGCTTCTTCGCGATACCGAGCTCGTCCGCCTTCTTGTAGATCTCGACCGCACCCGCATCGCGGTTCTCTTCGATCCAGTTCCCGAGCTGCGCGAAAGGGCTGTCCGCGCCCTCATCGCTGTCTTCGTCACCAGCGGCGGCGGCGGCGAGCGCGACGCTAGCCATCTGGGCCTCAACAGCCTTCATTCGGGCCTTGACGGCCTCAGGAGAGGTGTCCGCAGACCAGTCCTCCTTCGCCAGCTTGGACTCGGCATTGAGCTCAGCGGCCTCGGCCTTGATGCGCTTGGTAAGCTCATCGTCGCTCTCACCACCATCCTCGCCCTCCGCCTCCGGTGTGCCAGCGTCACCGTTCGAAGAGCCGTTAGCGTCAACGGTGGCCTGCCGCTTCTTGCTCTTCTTCGGGTTCTTTGGCGGGTTCTTGATGATGAAGGTCGTGAGCTTGTGACGCATGTCGACGCCGGTGCGCTCGCCGCACGCCTTGCAGTCACGGATGATGTCGTCCGTCTTGGTGATAATGAGGTCCGTCTCCGGGTTCTTGCACGCCTTGCAGAGGACGAACTTTTCGATGAACCCATCGAGCAACTCGCGCAGCTTGGTCGCATCGTGCGCACCGTTGACGATGTACCGGTCGTTCTTCTCGTCGAACGAGGTCTGCGCGCCAAGTTCGCAGCCGAAGAACTTCGTGGGGTACGTGGGAGGACGAGAGAGAGCGCGTGCCACGTCGGACATGTTCGGGAGGACAGTCTTGATGCCATTGCCTTTGCCTTCGATCTTGGTGGTCAAGAGGGGCATGCTGCACGCGATGTTGGTAAAAGGGGGTAGGGCGGAGGGGAAGTACGACAACTCACCGGTAGCGGTAGAACTTGTCGTCGACATCACGACGAATGTTAACGACACCAGCAGAAGCCATATTGGATAGCTCTTAGCGCTGCAAACACGGTGTTAATACACGGAAGAAGGGCAGGAACCAAGAGTACAACACGAACAGTACTGAGTAGATGAGGATGAAGCTGTCTTTTGTGTGTCGGTATAGTGATTGGAGGTCGAAGCATGAATCCCCTGCTTGCACAGAAGATGTCGAGCGCGGCGGAGGAGTAGGGCGAAATGGTGGACGAGAGGGCGGTGGGCGACCAGCGAGGGCGACGAGGGAGGTGGTGGAAGGAGGACAAGCTGAGCTCTGCCCTGCTCCCGTTTTACATGCCTCGGGCACTCCCGGGGCCGCTTATGTAAGCCCACCAGCTGAGTAAACGTGCGTGTCCTCCTCCGAACGGCACACAACTGCCCCGCCTTTGTGTTCACCGCTCCTACGGCATTGCAATTGGATTCAGCAACAGGCTGAGTACTAGACGGAAGGAGGTCACTCGAAAAGATAATTGATCAGTTCCGTAACTACTCGAACATTGACGCTATTCCCGATCAGCTTGTACTTCGTCTTACTCGAGATGTCCTCTGGCCAGATAAACGTATCCAATGAGGGGTCGGCCGGACGCGGGAGGAATGCGAACAGACGCAAGAGCTCGGTGGGAGTAAAGTAGCGAAGCTTGAGCGGTCGCAGCAGCCGGACTGCTTCGTCATCCCCGGCGCGCTGAGCTTCCAAGAACGCATCGAACGTCCGTGTAGTCTGCAGCGGCGTGCGTAAATTGGTGAGTGCCCTCTCGTAGGACTCGGAAAAGACTTACATCCAGTTCTTCGTTCATCTGCAGTACCGAGCCTGCTCGCTCCACGAGATTCGTATAACCTGATAGACCGACGTGCGTCAGAATGCAAATAGGTGGAAGATCACGAAATGCAACAGGCAGGCAGTCCTACATTCTGGCTTACAGTATGTCGCACTCACCTCGCGTGAAACAGCAAGTCCGCCTGGCCGACGGGAGGACGATATCAAAGAGCCGTCCCCACTTCTCCAGCACCCGCTCCGGGATGGCATGCGGATGCGGATCGACGCCCGTGTCTTCGTCGAGAAAGTCCCGAAGCTCGGCGACCTCGCCCTCAACCGACTCTTCGCCAGACCGGCCGTGGGTCACATTCATATTGCGCGGATCGACCCAGTCCGTCCCATGGCCTGGGATGTGTCGCCATATCCGACCTTCCTGCCCTTCCGCCCCGGCGAACGCGAGCGGGCTTGCTTTGGCGAGGAGGTAGTAACGGAGTCGGGAGTTTGGGATGCCGAATTGGAGGGGCGTGATGAGGAGCTCGACCGTTGTGTACCGGAGCGCGCGTAAGGTGGCTAGGAGGCGAACTCGGGTGCTGGAACTCTGGGAGGCGACGTTAGTAACTGCCATGGCCGCGTCCGATACTGTAGTTGCCGAGAGAGAGTGGGAAATGCCCGAGTAGACTGCCCATCCTCCGAACGCGGAGTGCTCTACATCGCCGACGACTGTCTCCGCGAGCAGATGAGAGTTGTTGTCAGGATTGTGGAAGGATGCCCGACTTATTCAATTCGTCGCTTGTAGGGCGACGACACAGCTGAAGAGTGCCTGGGAGACACAGGGCACTTGGAACAATGTAAACACGAGGGTGCGAGAGCTGCGTGCAAGTCATGCTTCACAAAATTCCCCCAAAACGTAGTACACGCCAGGACACATGGCTGAACAGAACGACGCGGACGGGGAGAGACAATATCGGATGTACGGACCTCAAAACCAGCCACGTTCTCCACAAGCATGTACCGCGGTTGCTTGTCCATCCGCACGAGCTCGGGCAGCACTTCCTCCATCAGTCGGATGAAGGACTTGGCGCGAGGATCTTCCGCACCCTTCGCGAGTGGGTTCAGAACTGTGTACGGCTGGCACGAGGGCGACAGGAGCCACAAGTCTGCGTCGAGTTGCGCGAGTTCCGCCGCGGTTAGAGAGCCGATGTCGACCTAGATACGCGAACGGGAGGTCATCCGACGCATTTCGCAAGGCCGCGGCGACGACAAGCGACCTTTTGCACAACCCTCTGCCCATAGTTCGCCGTGTACACCCGACACGCGGACTGGTCCCAGTCGAACGCGCGCACGACCGACCCTTGGACGTTGCTCTGCGCGAGGGCGCGATGGAGGCCGCCTGAGCAACATCGCTTGAGTGTTCGTCGTTGTCCCCGTTGTTTCCGGCGACGCATGCGCACCTATGCCCGAGTAGAACTCCAATGCCCTGACAGTCATCCTGGAACCGGTCCCGCGTCGTCAAGAAGGTCAAAGTGCTCAGGCTCGCTAAGTCGCTCCGCGAGCTGCGCAGTTATCCAGGGGCCAGAATCGCAGAAGTCTCGGAGGAGAAGTGGGGAGAAGTCAAACAAGGATTGGCGACTGCCAGAAGCCAGAAATTGTATGTGATCGCGACAGCTGGGAGGTGGTATGCGACAAGACGGGAATGGTGAAGGGCGGGGCGCCCAGCGCGCGACTCGCGCTTACGTCAGCAAGCTCTGTTTCGAACCTGTTTCTTGTTCAAGACTCTCGGCGATACCACCACCTCCTGCGCTCTGCCCCCCTTCCTTCTGTTCTCTCCTGAGTGAAAACACCAGTCCAAGACGCTTTCCTGCAGCTGCAGCTTGCTCTAGAAACTTGTGGTTATTCTTCCTTCCGCCGGCCGTTGACGCCCGACGTCTTTCTCCTGTCATACCCACAATCTCTCGTCGGCAATATCTTGGCTTTGATGCTCTCTGAAGCTCTCGGGAAGCATGAAGACACTGGTGAAGGGCAGAGCCAGCCGTTAGATTTGAGTACGGGGTCAAGGTACGTCATAATGCTTCATGCGACAACGATCGTGGTTCGCTAAGATCGCACAGTGCGGGGCCAAGCAAGCAGGGTTTGTTGCCTGCGTTCGGGCTTCACAAGCTGTCCCATCTTCCTACGCCACAGAGGTCAGTATCATTCATGTGTCAGTTACCCTCCGTATCATAATGCAGATCCTGCCATGTCGCTTGAATATGTCTGGCCAATAGCCACTGGATCTGTGCGGCGGAAGGCATGGTTCAGTACTAGGACAGTTGTCCAGGCCAACTTGGCCACTATCGCTCTGTTCAGGCCAGAATCACTCGGACGGGTCGTGTGAAACGCTCTTCATCCTGGTCAGCGTACACAACCTCCTGCAAACCTCTGCCTCGTACCCGCATATCGGTATATGAGGCCTGTGTCTCTGCCACAGGCAAGCTTTCTTGCGTTTGAGGCAGAGACATGAACTGTCTCACAGGTCACGGATCTGTCGATGGGACTTGCGAAACGCACCTTGACAGCAGAGGCGGGTCGCCTCTAGTGTTGATACATCTACCAGAGTTCTTCCTCTCTGTCTTTGATCTTATGGTTGGCTTCCCTCAGGTCGCGCAGCGAGCCCACGACGGCCGTCAGCGGTTTGTGGCGTCGGTACACATACAACCTTATCACGGCTCCCTACTTTCTGCGTGAGACACTCGTACTGACTTGATTACCAAGCAGCCCAAACAACATGGCCGCATACGCTCCAGATCCCGATGCCGCATACTTCTCGCCGGTGTCGAACTCGTAAGGGCAATTGTTCTGTTTGAACCACACACTGCAACTTACATTGATTTACACAGTAATCGCGACGTTTCCATGTCGCAAGTCCCAGCTCCCAATGCTGCGACGCCGCATAGGTTCGTGGTATTCCCTCTGCCATTCTCAATATCCTGGCTGATATTGCAACAGGGAAAAGCTGCAGATTTGTGCACCCGCACCGGCATCTTTCATGACTCCAGAGTCCAGGTTCGTGTGCTTTCGAGGTTTACTGTCCACCTGCCTGAGCATGCATATTTTTAGTCCGGTCCTCCCGCGCAAAGTTATGCCGGCAGACACTCCCAACGCGTACGTTCCACTTGCGTCCATCCTACATGCCTGGATACTTACATATTGCGATATGTAGCGGCCCTTCGTCAATCCCGCACACTCCTATACGTGCTGTCCGAGAGCATGCTGGTTCCAGCAGAGCAGGGTCAGTGGCCGACGAAGCCACCGACGACATGATCGTAGAGACGGCTTTACCGACGTTAGCTCCTGCTCCCATCATCTCCACACCCGTGTCGTCGTCTCATTCGCGAGCTATGACACCTGCCTCGCGTTTGTCATCGCCCTTCCAAGGTCGCTTGTCTGCTACCGACCGGCGGACAGTCAGTTCTCTATCAAAATCACCCATGCCTCCTGGCTCTCCAGCCGCGGAAGTATTCGTCGCTTCTCCGGCTACGCCACCGCCACTCGCCACCCCTGTCCCTCAACGTGCACTCGGAGGAGAGATCCAACGCATACACCTCCAACTCGCTGCCGACCGCGCTGAGCTGATTTCTGAGAAGGAAGCACGCCGGCCGGAGTATCTGCTCCGCCAAAAGCGGCCGCGCTCGGAAGCAGACATCCCTACCCTCGACGAGCTCGACGCCGCCGACGCTACGCTGGGGGTGACCGAGAGTCCCGTCAAAGGCCGCCGGTTGCAGCTGTTCCAGGCAACTAGCGAGGAGACTTTCGAGCAGAGCTTGCTGGCGGGTGGTTATCCAGGCTACGGCCAGTCTCCCGCCTACCAGAACAGCGAGCCCCAGACACCGACCGGGAAGGGCCGCAGTGCACTGTCCCAGCGTGCAATGCAGTGGCTGCAGCAAGCTACTCCTGGACAGCCCGGTCCATCAACTGTTGCTGAGGCCGTCAAGGCGGCGCCGTCCGAAGAGCCGGAGTACGTACCTGACGAGAAGGAGGTCAGGAAGCGGAAGCGGTTGGAGGCGTTCAAGGACGATCGCGAGAAGGAAGCGAGCACGAAGCTCTACCCTGTGGAAGTCGAAGGTCGCGGCCGTCTTCTGCTCAACGTTCCGCCAGAGGGAACCGCTATCCATCCTGATACCCCGGTCAAGAAGCGCGTGACCCGGCGGAAGCGGCGACGCGGCGGAAGGCGCGGGCAGGCGGATGTGCCCGACGAGGAGGTCGTGCAGCCGAACTGGCTCGACTCGGTCTTCCCATGGAGCCTGCGCGCACAAGAGCGTACGCACACGGAGAAGATGGAGCAGGAAGAACGGCTCAAGTGGATCGAACGCTTCTTGGAGCGGGACAGCGAAAGCGACTCGGGTGAGGAGGACCAGGACCTGCGGCCCCCGCTGCAGTCGCACGAGAACGACCAGGTCGCCCACCGGCGCGGACGCGGGAAGATGGTGCCCGTGCGCGTAAACCACATCGGTGCGGCTCGTGCAGGCGGCTCGGAGAACGTCCTGGTTCCCAGCGACCCCGCCGACGCGCGGGCTGCGCTACTCTCGAAGCGGTCAGTGCGCTCGTTGGCCTTTCGTCGGAGGGAGGGGCTGGACGACGAGGTGGACGAGGTGAAGTGCGTCGGGTGCAAGCGCGGGGACGATGGGAGCGATCTCGTGCAATGTGACGAGTGTCATACATGGTACCACCTCCCGTGCATCGGCATCAAGAACGTCTCTGAGCTCGGGCGGGAGGAAGATCCGTGGTACTGCAACGAGTGCCTCGACATCACGCCGTCGTCGCCGCTCGCGGAACCGACATTTGTCCCCACGGACGACCGTCCACTCGACTCTGTTTCGCATGGAGACTCGTTTTTTCTTCAGGATCCCCTGCTCGAGTCGCCCGCGCCGCACTGGGACTCTGAGCTGCGCGAGCCGCAGACACCCGTCCGTGGAGGCAGCGTGAGGGACGGCACGTACACTCGCACGTTCTCTACGCGATCTTCGTGGGGCGACTCGTCTCGCGCGGGTCCGTCAACGCCTGACTCTTCCGCGAGGACTGTCCGCGTGTACAACACCCCTGGCCCTTTTGCCTTCGCGTTCGACCGGGACGGCTTCGATCCCGAGACGCCGTTCGATCCCACCACGACGCCGTCGCGCGGTATCAAGTTCAGCGGAGGGCCGCCACCGACGCTCGGCCTGTCTACACCCAAGGGCGGGCTGGGGTGGGCGGCCCCGCGCGGAGGACATACCCCGACTCCAGCCAAGTTCGGCGAAAGGCCTCTCGGCGGGCGCGAGGGGTGGCAGCGGCAAAGCTGGGAGGACAACACCGGCGGGCCGTACTCGAGTCCATACCCAAGGAGCATCTACTCGAACACCGCATACTCGAACACTGTCGACGACACGCCTGTGACGCGTGCACCGCGGATGCGCGAAAGGCTCTCTGCGCTGAGTGCTGGAGGTAGGCGGCTCTGGGACGACTCACCTGGGTTTGCGAGACCTGCAGCGTCGGGGACGCCGCCTCCGCGGGCCGGCACGCGTGATGAGAGGGACCGCGATGGGGACGTTCTGATGAAGACTGAAGGTACGTCTTCCGCTGTACCCCTTGTCTGACGAGCCTCGCTGCTGACGGTATTCGTTGTTCTTCAGCATAGTACGCAGTGCAGCCGACGAACATACATTTACACACCTTTTCCCGACCTTCCGCGCCCGGATCCCGACCTCGGGGCGCGCTATCCTTATCCTGCGATACCTCCGTCTCCCGCTTTGCGACACCCTTCCCTGTGTATGAACGTCATGCTGTATGCGCTGTGTGTATGTGCTTCTTCTGCCGTCTGTGATAGCTTACATTATGTTGCGAGTAATGATTAGCGTGTTGTTGTGCTTGGTGTAAGTAGGTAGTGCATGCGTACCGTACGTGTAGAATCGAATTGCTGGCCCCCATATCCGACGTTATGGGTTTGGGTATGGGGGCCAGCTGTGTTCTTGGATCATATATCGTGAGCGTGCCTGAGTGGGATGTGCTGGTATGTAAGTAGTTAGGGCATAGTGTCGCTGCGGGTAGGTAGGTCGGGAATGTGGACAGTCGGCTCAGGCTCCGCAGGAACGCGTGGATTAAGGCTGCTCGAGCCACGATGTGCTCAGCTCAGAGGGTCGACGTACCACGCGTCAAGACGCGTCACACCGCGCCCAAGACTGCTTGTGCCATCGTAGGTGGTTGGCAGGCATGTATGTGTGCATCCTCGGGTACTCGGCTGCTCACCGAAAAGCAGCTGATCCGCCTCATGCGAGCTCCTGGACGTGACCGAGTGTCGATGCAAGTGAAGGCATGACGCGTGGGGGTGCGTTACACGGCGAGAAACGCGTCTTTGCTTGGTTTCGCGAACGCGTCTTGCCGGTCGCTGATCCTTGCAGAGGAAATGGACAGATGTGCAAGCTCGCACTCACCATTCACCATCTCAGTAAATGGTTGCTCATCTTGGGGAAGAACATGAGCTGGAGAAGGAAAAGGAGGCGTCCGGACGAAAGCAGCTGGCCACGCGTCTGAAGACTGACATGGTGACGGGAACTCGAGGGCGCATCAGTCGGGGCGGCGCGGGAAAAGAGTGAAAGTCAGCTTGTGGCAAACGCGTCTTACTGTATGGTGTGGGATGGGATGGGTGACCGGGCAGCCTCATGCCGGCAACCTACGAGAATATTGCGTGGCTGGGCGGATATTGGGGAAAGGAAACCGACACGGCAATGAAGACTGTGCCGGCCATCCTGGCTCCTCGGTCATTCGGATTTTTGCAAAGTTGCGTGGCGTCCGGACCAGAAGGTCGAGTTATCACCGGCGCAGACAGCTTCGCAGATAGAATAAAAGAGTCCGAGATGTAATGACGCGTCTGCGGCGTGTCGAGAGAGCGGAGATGTTGGAAACAGAGCGCGTCGAAGCAGCATGCACATGTCCGAGTCGCCGGGCGCAGCGTCATGTCGTTACGGCAGGGACCAATGACGGACGGGTCCGTTGCACATGGAGCATGGGTTCCTGTGGCTCGTATGTCGCGGAGATGGGGTGGCTGGCGGAAGGTGGCAGAGACAGGTGCGAGAGAACGAGGCACGCGAAAGGCGAGAAAAGAGCCCCAGCGGATGATGGCCGTGTGACAGGCGTACAGCGTGTGACAGGCGTATACAGCGTGTGACTGGACGCGTCTCGGGCGACGCGCCGGTGGATGCGAGCGCTCCGAATCTCTCAGCTCTCCGGCAACTACGACATCGACGGCCTCCGTCTACTGCTCTTAGGATGCATGCATCTGGTGCCTTGATAGCCGTACTATGGTGTAAGGAGATAAGAGACTAACACAAATTCCATGCGATCATGCTGACTTTGCTAACAGCAAAAGTACTGTAGGTGTTCGTTCGAACATCATGCCAGAACGGCTGCATCCTCCACAGGGTCGTTATTTGAATGTCGTATATTGAAGATCACTTCGCGTGCCCATATAATTGCGAGCCTTTGGATACTGTACATCGACAATGCACCCTTTCCTCTCGGGGGACGTCTCCGCCCGGAGGACTTCAGCAGTAATATTCTTCACTCTTTGATCTCCTTCTTCTGGAAAGTATCTGGCACGGGAATAGTGAGCTCCATATTGTCATCGTAATATACTACAGTAAAACTACTTACTTGGCACCTGAGGCATCCAGCTAAGCCTGTCCTTGGTGAAGAACTCGCCCTTGGGCGGCAACGCCTCCGGATCGTCAAGGCTGCCCACGCAGATGTAGCGCGAGTGCTCTTTTGCTTCCTCCTAAGATTTAAAAACAGTTCGTGTAAACACCAGCTCGTGATTCTGAACAGACGGCAAATGGACTGAGATGGGAATGCGAGACAGGGGATCACAGCTGAGAACGAAGAGAGAGCCGCAGTAGGATAACAACGAACAACGCACCCCATACTCGAGGATGAAGCTCCCGCAGTTGTCGCAGAATTCACGGTACAGTGTCGTTCCCGAACCGTTGTCTGCAGCATGCTCCTTGGGCTTGCCTTTGGTGTACTTGAACGAGTCCTTGGGCACCTTGGCAGTCAGGCCATAGTTGCCGCCGAACGCTTTCTGTGAAGACCGTCAGGATGAGGAATTCGAGCGGTTGGGCTGTCGGTGCGGGGGTGCGGATCTACCTTGCAGTTACGGCAATGGCACAGTGAGGTTCGTGCCTCGTCCTTGGAGTTGAGGTTGACCACATACTCCAGGTTTCTGCAGTAGCAGCTGCCAGTGAGCTTGACGGACATGTTGCGGTATACGTAGTAAGTGAGGCGGGTTCGTTTGTTCAGTGAAAGTGCTTTGAGATGGGCGCAAAACCCGAGGACAGGTGCAGACGTCGTAGTGCGCATGTGGGAGGCCGAGGAGCGGATTCGTAGAATCTACGACATGTATGCAGCCACAATGACGTCACGCGTTTTGACGTCGGCCTCACTGTGAGTAGCTGAGCTATAACCAGGATCATGCTACTCAGTCTCTACCTCTACTTACAGTATATGCTTAGACCTCTTGATGCTTGGTATAAGTGGATACTTTCCCGGTAGTGCCATGAATGATGTCGGCTTGCAAGCTTGATTTTCCAGGTCCGGAGGAACAGCGGCACGCAGGACATCCCAGTTTATGGGGCGTTGGAGTTGGTTAAGTCTGAAAGAATAGAAACTACTGCACAAAAATTATGATTGTGGAGGAAGACGAGAGGCCGCTAGAGCAAGATAGCAAGAGAGCACAAGCTTGAGAGTCGAATCGCGAAGCAGCGGGACGGACTCGGAGCGGAGGTGTTAAGTTATGTGCCTTCTCTCAGTTCGCACTGGCTCTATTCAGCCACGACCAGGATAGGCTCGGCTGCCGTGCATATGTAAGGTTCGACCCGCCTTGATGGAGACCTGGAGACACTCGGACGCAGGAAGAAACACGCAGGGCCGAGCTGGGCGCCGCTGTGACAGACGTGTGTATGCGTGTGACTGGACGCGTCGCAGGCGCTGCGGAGGCAGGCGTCCCGATGCTCTCTCGGAGCGACCACGAAGTCGAAAGTGTTCGCCTCTCACCCCCACACCGCCGCACATGGCACCCGCAGGCCAACAGATTCGCATCGCCATAGTATCCGTCTTCCAACGTCCCTCTTCTCTTCTTCTCTCTGATTAGTGGCACCCGTCCCCCGCAGGCCCTCGCAGCTCTGCGGCACAAGCCATCTGAACGGTCCATCCAAGGTCAATCGGGTCATTCTCACCAGAAGTACCACGTCTAATATGCTCGGAAACCTGTCTGGTGACAGCATACATCCTTGATCTGCAGGCCGCCTTCCCGTCGTCCCCGGCTGCAGACCGCCACGGAGTGTCATCTCCCAACCCCTGGCGCGATCGCGTCCTTGCGCTCGAGAAGGACCTGAAGGAGCTGCAGGCGCAGTGCGATAAGGAGAAAATCGGTGCGTTCCGTCATTCCATCAGCGAGTTCAGTGTCATGTACATCAAGAAGCCTCTCATATGCGCCGGCCATGCACATATCCTCCCCGAGCAGCTCTTCCTTTGTCCGTGCAAGGAATGTACTTTCCTTGTGGTTGGATACCCAATGGGTGCATGCTCTGCGCGCGCAGCAGGGGCAACGCCTGCGGAAGGTTGCTTTGCCCATGGTGCTCCTTGAATACTTGGCACAAATGGACGTCCGCGCGTGTAACGTTGATAGGATGATGGCTCCGGACTCATATTGAACTTCACCCGCTATGTTCTCTTGCACCTCGCACCTAGCGTACAAGGAGACTGGCTGTTGAGATCTCGAAGGTGGTGGGTTTGAGTTATAATAATTGAGAGGATAGCAAGGACAGCAAGTGGTACTTCCACTGTTCTCTTTGCTTCGTTCTTCCAGATGAACGGCCCCAGCGAGTCGGAAGACCATTCAAACTTGTCCCCATCTTTAGAACACGATGGCCGAACGCTGGCTGACAACTCCTTTCTCCCAGAGCTGCTCGCACTCCGCAAAGCCGCCCGCACAAACCAATCCCGGGCGCTAGATGCGGAGACCAATGACGACTTGGAGCCACCGTCAGATGCCCCTGCGGCCAGGAAGAAAGCAAAGACGAAGAAAACGATGAAAGCGTCGGCCTCTGCCGCAGTCGATGCCCGCCCCTTGGCCGCGGCCGCGCCACTGCCACAAGCGAAGATGGAGCTGAGCGCGATATTGGGCGGCGCGTTAACCGGTGCGTCATTTCACTCCTGGGCACCCCTCGATGTCGCGTTCGCAGTGCGCTGGAGCATTATTTCTTGCTCTCGTCTCGCGCTGATGGAGAGAGCGGGAGGAGTCTGTCCGAGAAACATGATCTCCCGACCATTCACCATATGTGGTTACGGCGCCGATGGAGCACCAGTGCCCTTCGGAAATGGGATCAAGACGAGGATCTTCCCGAGGTTGAGCGCAGAGCATGATCGTCGCCGCTGCAGAAGGCAATCCGGGGACGGGTCCTCTGCGTCCCTTCCCCGACTTGCGTCATCCGCATCGCCGTCAAGGGGAGAGCTTCTCTATCACCGCGCAGCCTGTTCGTGTGCACGCTCTGCTCGGACATGACCAGACCGGGTGGTGCTGAGACCACATCAGACAGTGCACCTACATCGATGCGCTGGAGCCTCTCACTGCAGGCGCATCGCTGTCTCCAGTCGGTTCGTGCCTCAGATATATCAGAGCTCGACGGTGGAATGCCGACCATCATGGCGCGTTTCGCCCAGTTTCTCTGTCGTCGAGCACCGTTTCCGGGACCTGATCTCCGTTACGGGGAGGCTCCTGCCATTCACACAGCGTGTTGATATGTTGCTCATGATGATGCCGCGATGACTGCTATAGTCCGCTCTATCCCCTTCTCCTCGGAGGTCACTCGAGCGGAATGCAACAAGCGTTTGAATGCGCGCCATTGCCCAAGTTCGCAATACAGTACTTCCGTCTTCTCTCATTGAGCTGCTTCTATCTCATGCCACCACCATCCATTCCATGGCGAGATGAGAACGCTGCCGCATCCGGCGCACCTTTGTTCTCATCTGGACATTCGTATGCGGGCCTGCCCGCCCTATCGCCCGAGAAGGCCTCCGGGGAAAGTTTCGTAACCACACCTTATTGCCTATATCCTAACGCCCTTCGCTCCGGGTACCCGAATGCACGCGCCTCCGCTAGCTTGCTATTGGTTAGATGCTTGGATGGTGCCTTCTTTCACTGTCTGAGTTGAAGTCCAGCTCTCGACTCCATACTCATCGCCCCTCTGTCTAGGTGTTCCTGCTGCTTCGAACGTCTCGGCCGCCCTGGAAGCGTTCGATGTTATGGCGGACATGCTCGCTGATAACCTAGTCTCCGTTGCGGTGGAACTGGTTCTCTCCACAACGATGCGCGCCTTGCGCGCTATCGCGTCGGTTCTCGACCTGGTGATTGGCGGATGCGTCCAGCAAGAACCTAGTCTGCGTTCTGACACTAGTGCTGGTCGTACTGGCTCCATCTGCACCCCTTGCGACTCGGCCACACTCCTTGGGGCGCTCACCGCAATTTCACGCCGTCTCGTCTCGTCTGTTCTCTCGTCTCTGCGAACGCACTACATCTCCGCCGGATCGCAAGCGAAAGCAAAGCGGAAGTCGGCCCTCGGGCGCACGCGTGCATCTCAAACTCAACTTGCAGCTGCCAATGCAATAGATGACGTCCTAGGCGGCCTCTACGCTCTCGTCCTAGCTCCTATCGTGCGCTCCTTCTTCCCCCTATCGCAGGGCTTTGCCTCAGCTTGCGTCGGATCCCGCTCGAAGCCAGGCTCTCGTACGAACTCTCCTCGGTCCAATCCTAGCTCTGAGACTCGCTCTGGCTCTGGCTCAAAGCTCCCGACGGATGTGCGTCCCGCCGTCCTTGCGCTGCTCGATGACACACTCTCCGCCCTCGAAGACGTCCTGCCCGGTTCTCCGGCTGCATCCTCCGGACCCTTCTCGCCAGCGATTGGTGGTGGTTATGCCAAGGCTGTTGCTGCTGCTATTCCTGACGCCAAACAGGTCGAAACGCTCCTTGCGCTCGAGTGCGTCCGTGAGCTTACGAAACTCTACGTCCCCGCGCCGCCTCGGCCTCGCACGGCAGCAGAACCATCGGAGTTGGACTCGGCCTCTGTCGATATCGGGCCCACTACGTTCGTCAATGATAGCAGCCCTGATCCGGGGCCCGGACCCGGCACAAAGGAGCCTACGCGCGGACGTGGGGACGCTTCGAGCGCGAACAGCGACCGCGCTAACACCACTACTGGAGCTAGTACGAGCAGAGCAGGACGTTCTGGGACAGCGACGGGCAACCATCAGCCTCCGCGAACCTTTCCCGGGCTCGCGCATGTGCTGTATCAGAACCTGGGTTCGAGCGACGATTCTACGCGGCCAGGCACATCCTCCGCGCACCCGTTTCTCCCATCATCTGCGTCTGCATCTTCGTCCGCCCCACGCGCACCTGCTGCTCATGCGATATTCACGGGTCTGCGCTCGCGCTGGGCGGGCGTGGCGGGAAACCTCGGCGAATCCCTCGTTGGCGCGACCTCGGGCCCGGGGTGCGGTCCCGTGCGAGGAGCACCACCCGCGTCGTTGGCAGCGAGCTCTCACATACGTGCGGATGCGCAGCGCGGGGAAAGAGGTGATGCGGAGGATCTGCGCGAGCGAGTGACGAGACTTGCGAGGAAGGACACGGTGTGGTACCTCTGCACGGCGCTGCACCGGCTCTTGCCCGCTGCGCCGGGCTCTGGCTCTGGCGGTCCCTCTGCTCCTGGTCCTGGTGCTGCTTGGACTACTGCTGGTGCCTCGACGTTCAGCCCGCCATCCTCTGGACCGAACACTGGCTCGGACGTGGACACGGACCCGAGTGGTAACCAGGTGCATGGCGTCGGGCATGCACCAGCTCCTACATGTACCACGCCCCCCGCGTCGGCGGACACCGCGGCCGAACAAGCGGTGTACGATGCGCTGGCAGAGCTGCTGCGGCGCACGCAGCCGCCTCCCAGGTGCAGGTGGTCCGACCGCGACCTCAGCTGGCTGCTGGCGTCATCGACCTCGTCGCCTGCGTGTCCCCGGGCTTGTGCTTCGTCTGCGTCTTCGTGTTCGTCTTCGGCTGGTTCTGCTCCTCCCGGAGAGGAGGGTTCGAATCACACGGATGCAAAATCACGCGGGTGTGGACGCTCGACAGGCCCAGGGGCCCCGTCGGTATCGGTGTCGGTGCCCGTCCGGGATAGAGGCGGGACAAACTCCGGGGAGTGCGAGTCCGAGTCCTCTGCGGGGCCAGTGACAGGGGCTGCGGCGGGCGACTCGGAAGATCTGCGGGAGCGGATGGGTGAACGACCTTCGCGCACCGACTCCGAGGGGGAAGACGCAGACGCACGGTCGGCGCCGGATGTGCGGATGCATGATATTTTCATGGGGGAGGTTGAGCGGGGGATGTTGCTCGCCGTGCTGGAGCGGGCTTGGCTGGGCGTGTGATCATGAGGACGTATGTACGGGAGATGTCTGCGGCGATTCAAGCTCGTGATCCAAATATACGACCTCCTGCGCGGGTTGTGTATTATGACAGCGCTCCCGTGCTAGTACGTTAGGATGTTGAACGACTTCGGACTGGCCATGGAGACCGAATTGCAATCCTAATTGGCCGGACGCTTGACAGTGACCGGCGACCATGGAACGTTGGACGCTTCAGCAATCATAGTCTGATGCGAGCCCGTCTGAATGCCCGCCTGCGGTCTATCAAGAGGCAGCATTAGCACTAGCACTAGCACTAGCATCGCGATCCGCCGCGCTGCGTGGGTGTTGGTCAAATACGGGAGCTGTATGTACGTGTACGGTAACGTATCCTGTCGATGGCAATGTAGGCGAGGGCGGATTGTGATTGGTGCCCGGGTGGCGAGTCGTGTGGATTGGCTGCAGCTAGCTAGCTGGTTTCGAGTGTGCTCTCATTGGCCGTGTCCATATGCATACATAGCGCACCCACTCCCGTACTCGAGTGCCTACATAGTCCCGACTCGCGCGACGCACGTCAGCTGCAGAAGGGAACACAGCGCTGAGCATCGCAGGTACGGCAACTCATCCGGGAGGTCCGGTCTGTAAATATCTCGGCTTCGCAGGCGTTCTTGCTGCATATTCTGGGAGACTGGCCACCGGACAATGCAGGACGCACCGCAAGGCCGCTGCCGCATATGGGCGTGCGTTCTCAGTCCGAGCTTCTCGCCGTGCTGAGTGCTCTTCGAATCACTGATACGTACCTACGCCTGCTGGGGTGCGCTCGCCGCGCGGCGTCGGGGCCAATGTTAATGTACCGGGATGCGTAGCGCGACTGCTCACCTGCGCTCGGTGCTCGTCGATCCTCGGGCAGCCGCCACTCGACGCGACGCAAGATGCAAGACGGAAGCCCCGGGGGTGGGGTGGCCAGGTACGAACAGGTACTGAACGCCCGTCGTCTGCCCGTCCCTCCTGGGGCCTGGGCCGCCCCGCACCAGAAACGGAACGGCGACATGGATCATGGTCTGGGCACGAGGTGCGAGTTGTGCGGTCTTCTGGCGGTGGGCGTACCGGGCGGGACATGCACTCGTACAGTGAGTACGTACGGTAAGCACTTACCAGTCGCCAAGTACGCGCTGCAGGCCTGGAGATGATCCGAGCGCTGGTATGCTCGTCGCTCGGCCTGGCACCTGGCAGCTGTCCCCAGTCCCGACGGGGCTTCCAAGGTTGAAGATTCTGACGTTCCGATGTTGAAGCTCTTGCAAGGTGTGCGCCGGCCGCCAGGGCAGCAATTTGGGATACTGCGAGCGCGCCGGGCGGCCGGTCACGGTGGCCATCCCATCCAGCTGTCGCCGTGCCCGCGTCTGCGCTCGGGGGAGGCCGTCGACCAGGGTCCGATGTACATGCGTACTGCTGGCAGTGGGATGCCCGTTGAACGTTGAGCCGGGGGTCGCGACGCTCACCGCTGACGTCGAGTAGTGGCCCTGCCGCTTGTGGCCATGCTCCGTCGCGGCTACGGGGGGCGTTGTGATTGACAATGACATTGAGACCTCGAGCGTTCGTCGTCCTTCGTCCGGGGATCGGGCTAGAACTCTCAAGACTCCCAGGACCCAGACTGAGACGTCCCCGTCCGTGAGTACTCCACCTTCGCCTTCGCTCGAGCTCGTCGAACGGGGACGGCTCTGGGCGAGAGCCGACGAATCGTCTCGTGTGAGCACTGCAGGCGCGACGATGGACGCGCGTGGGCTTCTGGCCTTCGGAGTTCTTCCTTGGTCCGTGGAGAGTGGATCGTGACGCCGGATGCTGGACGCTCGTCGCTCGTCGCGGATTGTGGCATGCTGTAATCATTGATGATGGGCAGATGTGAGTGGCACCTAAGGCTATAGCTACTGGACCCGCGTCGAACCTTGTTGTGTTTTTCTTTCTTGTGTTAGGCTCCCGAGGCCGGGGAAGTCGCCGGAGGCCCAGAGCGGAGCGGAGGAGACCAGGAAGGTGTTGCCTAGCTAGTAGTAAGTAGTTGCAGGTCAGAGGGAGACAAGAACGTCCGTCGTCTCAGACCGGAGACCGGAGAGGAGCAGACAAGATGTCCAGGTATTTGATTCCGTTCGAGGAGGGCCAATTGCCAGGCAACCCCGCGACTCCGAGTGCGTCCCGTATCACTGCGTCAGGACTAGTGCGAGCAAGGGCTTGTTAGCTCGGGCGCGCCTGCGCATGCGAAAGTGCGTATGATGGCCGTCGAGGGTGTCTCCGACGGGGCGACGGGCAACGAGTAATGATTGGCCGCTGTTGCCCGGCGACGGAGAGCTCGCCCGGAGTGGTTTAGCGTGCAGGCGTGTGGGACCCGGAGGAACACCGTACGTGTGTATATCAATTATGATACTGAGCTGGAGCGGATGGAGTGGTGGCGGCCGGTTATTTACTCGACGGGGCTAGTGGACGGCGAGCATGTGCAGGTTGCCAGCGCAGCACGGGCGTCGACGTCGGGATAACATGCATATGTCTTGCAATTGGGCGCGATGGGCCCTTGCGGCGATGTGCAGATGCTCGCTGCTGCGTTGGCTGTGATATTGTTGATGTCATCTCCTCGAGTCCAGCGGCAGCGTTGCGTATGTCGGGGGCGAGACCGGGCCGGGAGGACGTAGAACGCTGACATGGACAGACGATGAGCGTTACTTGTTCGTTGCAGGCACGGCCGTCGACGTCTGGGCTGCCGCACGTCGTGCGGCGTGTTCTCAGAGAAGACCGTATTCGGGAGACAGGACGGCGTTGAGGATGGGGAAACCGTTGACCCGGGCCCGCGTCCACGACAGCGACTTCCTTGCATTCGACGACCACGTTCTGCGGCGTCGTGTGTCGGCAGGCGCAACGAGGCGAGCAGATCTCGTAAGACATAACGAGATTGCACGGAATGAGCTGTCCGCGCCGACGTGTCGTGCACAGGCCGCGCGGACCCTGCAGCCAATCCGTGTGCGTGCTGGGGCGACTGTCGACAGACATCGATGAGCGTCGGCGAATCGGGAGCCGCGTCCGGGTTGCGGGTACAGGCCTGGGGGCGTGCACGCTGCGCAGGCGTCGGGGGCAACATCGAGGCGACACGGAACTCGCCCAGGAAAACACGCGCGGCGCGTCCAGTGCGCTCGCAGAAGGCACGCGGGGCGCATCGATATCGACGTCGGGCGAGCAATTCGTGACGCCGCGTTCGCCATTGGCTGGCTGCACGCCCTCGGAAGACAGGCAAACGGCCTCCATCTCCCTCTGCGATCGACGAGCAGCGCGACACGGAGAGCTCTCCAGTCGAAAGCAGGCCTTCTGAGCCTCCCAGATGCGGCGGAGGGCTCGCCTCGACGGGCGACGCAGCGGCGAGGTTGACGTGGGAGCAAGTAGGGTTCTGCGATCGTGGGAGCCAGGGGCGCCAGCATGCCCCGATTGGGGACGTGCAGATGCGATGGCGGTTCCGGCTAAAGCCAGATCGCACGCAGGGGCTCGCCGGCTAACGAGTTCCTCCAGCAATTGCCGGACGGAGCCATTTTCCACATGGGTGCCACTGTCGTCGGTGCGACCGTTGGCCACGCGCCGTGCCGCCAGCCGCAGCGTCTGGCTGAGGATCAGGCGGGACCTCTTCTGCTGGACACCTCGGGCGCCGGGTGGAGAGTTGCGCAGATGCGTGCACACCGCGGCCGGGATCGCGCGGGGGCATTGGAGGAGCGGGCGGAGTCTCGGGGAAACGGGAGCAGGCGCCGGAGGGATAGTCCGACCGCTGGCCGAGGCGGCAAGTTGCGATGAAACAGCGATAGAAAGCTTATTTGGATTTGGCAGGGGGAGGCCAGCGCGGTCGGGTCCTGTGCGACCATCTGCCATCTGCGCCGTATTTAACAATCGCACCTCGTCCCCGCCTCCTCGCGACACCTCCGCCCAGAGGCCCCTTCCCTCCGCTTCTCATTCCGTGCCCTCCCCGCTTCCCTCTCCCTCCTACCTAGCCACCGCCACCCTAGCCACGCGCGCACCATGTCTCTCGCGTCCGCCCTGGCCTCCCGCCTCAGCACCCTCCCCAGCCACCGCGCCCCTCCTCAGGACGATGCGGCCAGCGTCATGTCCGAGGGTATGTCTCCCGTCGCCGCCTTGAGGCGCGTCTTAACCCTCGACACCACAGATGCCACAACCTCCCTCGCCGCGTCTTCCCTCAGCTCGTCCTTCGACGCGCGCTCCTGCCATTCAGAGCCCTCCTCGTCCCCGGACGCGTCCTCCTCCATCCCCCGCCCGCGACGGAACGAACACCTCGCGGTCCTTCTCCCGAAGCGCCTCTGGAAGGTACGTTCTCAGCATCCTCGCCACCCATCTTTGTTCACATCTCGACCTGCCAACCCATCCTCACGTGACTAACATGTTCGACTTCCCTGCACAGCCCGACTCTCAGGCCGCGCACTGCGACACCTTCCTTTGCCGTAAGGCATTCTCCATCTGGGAGCGCAGACATGTGAGTTCATCGAACTCAATCACGCTAGTTCCGTGCTCATCGTATCTCGTCCGTCTCTAGCACTGCCGCAAATGCGGCGGCGTCTTCTGCGCCGACTGCTCGAGCAAGACCACCCGTCTGCTCGACACCTCCAACCTCTCCTTCCTCAACCCCCCGCGTAATGTCCCGATCGACATCTACAACTCTCCCACCTCTCCCGTCCTCGACGCTCGCGTCTGCGACGACTGCCACGACCAGATTCACGGCAGCAAGTCTCCGCGGTCGCCTGTGATCTCCCGCTCGAACCCTATACAGCTTGTTCGCAGCACCGATAGCTCTACAGCATCCGGCTCTTCCTCCGTCTCCTCGTCGGTGTCCACGCCCCCGGATGGCTCCCCTCTCAACTCCATCACCCCGCGCCCGGTGCTCCGTCGCACCCACACCTCTCCTCGCATCCCCGCCTCGCCCCTCCGGTCGTCTACGCCGGTGCCCAGCGGCAGCATCCACATCATGGACTCGGAGCTCTCGCTCGGAGAGCTTGACAGCTACCCGCTCAAGCGCGCCAGCAGCATCTGCAAGGCGACCGGTGGTGGCAGGTGGGAGCCCAAGCCCGTTCCGCAGTACGTCGCCCGACGCATTCCTGGCCGCAAGGCGGAGTACGAGCTCGAGCTCGAGCGCGAGGAGGAGGAGCGCCGGCTCCGCCGCGCGAATCCGGTCATCAAGCACGGAGGTCAGTGTCGCGAAACGCCTGTCAAACGCTCATGATTGCTGACATCGGTGGCGTTCTCCTTGACAGACTTCCAGCTTCGTGCGCCCCGCGAGATCGAGCCACGCTCGCCCGCCGGGCCCTTTACGCTGTCCACCTTCTGATTCGATCGAGTCGATCAGTGGTTGCGTTGCGTTGTGCATTGGTTCTCCCTTGTCTCCATCCTCATTCCCACTCTCATCCTCGGACTTGGATCCAGTCTGTCTGGCCGTCTGCGACAGTCTTTGTCTGTCTCTCTGTGCTGTTCTCATATGCTGTGTACGATTATCATTATTCCTCCTGCCCTGGCCCGTACATGCACCGCCCCGATGTTGCGCTGCGCTCTCTGTGTTCTACTGTCGATATACCTGTCTCGTTGTTACCCTTACCGCGCTGTTTATACCTTGTCAATCATTCTCTTCCGTTCTCCGTCTCCTTCCCTTCCTCCCGATCCCCCATGCCCGATCTCCCTCGTCCCTTTCCCGCTGCCCCGCTCGATGCCTCGGACTCGCTAGCTATAATCTGCCAGGCTCGACGCCTCTCACCTCGCCCGACCCGCTCCTGACTCCTGCCCCCTCCCTACCCGCTTTACTCGCACCTTCCGACCTTCGGATTGCTACTTAGTGTAGATGTCTGTTGTTGCTGTTTTATGTTATGTCTGCCGGTTAATGGCTGTCGTACAGTACGTGTAGTATTAGCTCCCATATGCGATAGAGCGTTCCGTTATGCCGAAGTTCGCTGGTGTGCGCGTGAACACTGCGTGAACTCAATAGCACTCGAGGACAGGTGGGGTGTACTTAACCCGATCGTCGGGATGTAGACGGGCGGCTACACAGGTGCGTGGGTGGGTCCGATGAAGTCTCAAGGTCGGTCGTGCAGCGTTGATGTCCAGCCCCCCAGGTTCAACGTTCATTGCGCTGGTTACGACAGACTGAACTCTAGGTTCGCAAGTGATCCGCGGGGAGATGATATGCGCACATGCGTATGGCACGTCTCAGGTTATGTTATTGCTGCGCTTTTTGCGCTGGTGCTATGTTCACATACGTAGGTGCGTTGTTGGCAGGCCGCGGCCGCGAGGGGGTTCCGTCTGCAAGTTGCGACTGGTCGGGAGGTGCCTGGCCATGCACCGCGAGGATAGTGTATCCCGAGGTTCGAGTACGCGTCGCCAGTCTAAGGCGTGGTCTCGTACCCAGACTATGTACGGTGCGGTGGTGGGGTGCGACCTCATCCCGTACGTACATATAGTCTGGGTACGAGACCACTAAGGCGCGGCATCAGTGTCAATGACGACTGTACGCGACTTCACGCGAGACGCGTATGCACGATTTAGCGTGTCCTTGATGTGCGCATCGCGATGCTCGGGAGTCGGGAGACGGATCTCGACTTGAATCTGGATCCTGCGCTGAGTTGCGACCAGGGTCCAGGGTCCAGACGTCCAGGGAGGATCAATGCACGATGCATGATGGCTTGATCCCTCTTCTTGATCTCTGAGGACTGATACTAGCATGTGTATTCGTCTCGGAGCTTCGTGGCGCAGCGTCCGCTCAGGCTCGGGCGACGGGCTGTGGCCAGCTTGCCATATTCGCTCGCGGCCACCCGGTCTGTACCCGCGAACGAACCTTGCACGGGTGGAGGCCGTGCAGCGTGTATCTGAATCACCGGCCGCAGAGATGGCAGCGAGTTTGATCAAAGTATCAGCGCGGTCAGGTATTACTATCAGTGGCCATGCATGAGAGATGAGTACCGAGATCGGAGGACGGACGCGGATGGATCATGGTATGTGCACAGCACCTGCGGCGTCGGAGGTTTCAACTTTGCAAAGCTGCAGCTGGGGAGGGAGTCTCGGAGCGCGCGAACTCCGGTGGAACCTTCCGCTTCCGCGGGTCCTCTGCTCAAGTGCTTGCGGGCGGTTGGCCAACTTGGCGTGCGTGGGATGCGTGGGTTCCATGGTGCGCGGGATCCGCGTGGTCGCATCACTAGTATGTACTCCGAGAGCATAGGGTTGCGGAGCGTGTGCGGGTGTTGTGGGTGCTTGGGTGGTGAGATGGCGCTGTAGGATGAGCTCGTTCCGTCGAGCTCTCGGACACGCCGCGGGTGTGTTGGTGATGGAGCCACTCCTGCCAGCGCGCACTGGCATCGAACACCGGACCTCGTTAGTGTCATTGTCCCAAGTCCGGGGACCGTAGGTACGTGCCCTGCGTTGTCAACGGATGTCAGACCGACCAAGACGCAGACGGAAACTCACCATTGCCTTGTGACAATGCCACGGCGCACCGGCGTACGAGGGTTGAACGTTATCTTCCCCGGATGCACTCCAACATGCATGGGGGTTGGGCGGTGGTGGTTCCGTCAGAGGCCTCCGAGGTCGACCTCAGGCTATGAGTTGGACACGAAACCGATAGATGCGTCTTGCCACTCCGAGTGTTCGTTAATCCGGACGTTGCCAGTGAGTTGATCAGAGTTTGAATACTAAGTAGTTGTGTGCACTGGGTGTGGGTCTGCCAGTCATGCGGAGGAGCCAGAGCCGGAGCACCCGTCTCAGGCCGTGCTGGAGTTGGAGCGGAGTACTGGTACGGTGAGGGTGGGCAGCGGCTGTTGCAGTGGATAACAACGGCTATCAGGGCTCGTGGGGGTCCTGCTTGTAGTGTCCTGCTGTCGTTGGTGGTGTTCATATGGATTGCATCACTCTGGGTTATCTGTTTTTTTTTCCTTGTATCTACAGGCATACCGGGCACCGGCGCGTTCCTTGTGAATCGGGGGCTCGTAGCATTCGTGCTGGTCATGGTGATCGAAGAAATCGTCTGCGGTTGCCTGCTTCCCTGCTTTGGAACCGTGCACTTGTTCTCCTGCGACTCTTCCAGAAGCCTCTACACCGGTCAGCACCCTTCGTCTCGCTCATGGATTCAGCGACTACATGCGCGAAACCCAGCGGCACCGTGCTCATGGAGAAAGTCGAATCCAACAATATGCTGAAGGTTTAAGTTGGCGGTCGGGAATAGGCCCCACAGTCGAGTCAGACGGCGGCGACTGTTACAACAGGCTGGGAAAGTATACCAAGAAGGTACGGCACGAGCAGCCACAGCCTGGGATGCCGGTGCGGAGACCTGAGGGCGGACTCAGCGAGGAGAAGGTGGGAGAGGTGGCCTGGCCTGCAGGGGTCTCTTTTGTAATCGTCAAGCCGTTTGCTGTCTTGCGGTGGAGGTGTTCGGTGCAATTATGCGATGCACTTGACTTCTCAGCTGTATTACTGTGACAAAATTCCGCGTATCAATCGTCGGACGTGAAGGTCCTCAACATAATATATCAGTCCAGGGACGGCTGCCCCCAGGTCCATCGTCATAGTCTACGCAGCACCGAGGGCAGCGGCATACGTTAGGGCTCTCGTATAGTCTCCAGCGACACAGTGGCGAAGTATCCGCGCAAGTGAGCAAGGTCATCCGACGACGACGCAAGGCGGACTGGTTGATTCGATTCAAGGTCGGAGTCAGGCAAGACACAAACGTGTGGGGCACGTCAAAATTGAAGTTGGACGCCGTATCAGTCAGCGATCAGAACGAGAAAAGGCGAGCTCGAGATACAACGCAGCAACGCGAACCTAGAATACAGATCAGATACAAAGATACATAATAAGTTACGAGTAGACGTATGTCCACGATACCGACAACTTCACTACTTAGCATGCCACGGGTTGCCTCGACGGCTGGGGCGAGTCGGGGTCTTCGGGAACCGAGGAGGCAGCTGCGGTAGGTCGGGCGGCTCGGACTGGACAGCATCGTCGAGCCGCTGCCTCTTGTTGCTTGTCCGAGTGGTGACGGCGGTCTTCCTGTCCGGCCGCCATGTCGCAGGGACCCTGTCGCCGAGGGTCTCGCTATGTGCCCAGGTTTCCGCCCCCCACTCGAGTGACTCCTTGAGGAGCTTAAGCATCGCAGCGTGCGTTACAACCAGTCTGGCCCGCCGCCGCTCCGGGGCAGTAGGTGCCAATTCGTCCTCGTCCTCGGTGATGTCCACGTTAGACTCGCTGTCGTCCTCGTCGCCCTCAGCCTCAATCTCGTTCTCGGTGAAGAGGGCGGCCCCAGATGGGGATGCGAGAGTAAGGGGGTGCGATGGTGGTGTGGGAGGGCAGCGGGAGGGAGATAGGGGAGATGAAGGGGCAACAGTGGACTTTGACGAACTGTCTTTCGGGGCACGATCGTACTCCGTCACGATATGGTGAGCATGGAACCAGGAGAGGAGCTTGTTCAGAACCCTGTTCATGCCGGCGGCGGCAAATTCGAGCTTGGTGGTGGAGTTGGCGAGCTTTCCGGTCACGATGGTGAGGAGCTTCGCGTTCCCGCACGTGTACTTGTCGTTGACATACCCATACTGGTCGAAGAACTCGTCGATGTAGTTCGCCACCGTATTGTCATTGAAATTTGACTTGAGATACCGCACCGCGTGGTAGAGCACCACATAGAAGAACGACTCGATCTCATCGCACACCTCGACGTTGGCCTTGAGGTGCGACAAGAGCGCGACCGACATGTACTGATACGTCCCCTAGACACGGTTCAGCATTACAGTCAGGGGAGCGAACGAACTACTCACAGTACGTTCGGGTTGACGCTGCCCTTGTTGCTGGGGATCAGTTGGCTTCGCCATCTCCCAGTCAGCGAGCAAGCCGGTGAACTTGATCTGCAGGCGCTTCTTCTGCGGATCCTTGACCCACATAAGCTTGGGGTAGATCAGGATGTTGCCGGAGCTGATGTCACGGTGCAGCAGCTTGGCGTCCTTCGTAGCATGTTGATGCGCTGATACAATGAAGGGGGTGTCAATTCATCGACAGCGGTAGAAAAACTGGCCACTGGGCTCACCTAGGACGCAGTCCCTGACAACTTGGATGAGCTGTTTGCCGTTCTGGAACTCGTTCAGCGGCAGAGCGACTTCCTCCTCGACGAGCCGATAGTGCTTGTGACGGCGTAACGGGCAGTCCTCACGAAAAGGCAGTCGACTGTCGGGAAGCCCCTCCGGAGGTGGCACGGCGTCTGCGTCGTGTTCATCGTCTGGAGCCTTGCGCTTGTTTGCAGCCGACGAGGAGGTCCCAGCCAACGCTTCTTCAGGCGACGGCGCCACAAAGCGCGAGGGGAACGGGGTGGGGTAAGGGTTCGGGGTTGGGTTCGGGTTCTTCTCCTCCCACCACTGGGGCGTGAGTGTCACCTGATCGTCGATGTCGCCATGGCAGACCAGGGTAGGAACACGAGTAACTTTGGCGTCCTTGAGCCGCTGGAGGATGTCCCCCTCACGGTCGACCAGGATGTAGTGAGCTCGCCAGCGTCCTTGAGCCAGACAAAGCGCTTGGTTTCGCAGTCGACGGCGACGTAACCCCGTGTTCCTCGTCCGGCGAGACCCTTGGCGCGGAAGCGAGGCTTGCAGATAAGGAATCTCCGCCGTGTCTTGCCATCGGGGACCTCTACGCAGTAGCGCGGCCAGTTGCTTTCGAGCGACTGCCGGAATGCCTCACGCACGTAGGAGAAGACGAACGGCTGCTTGGGAGTCTCGTGCAGCGAGAGGATCCGCTCTCTGTGGTCGACATCGTCGTCGCGCGCAACGGCGAGTTCAGACATAAGCTCGTAGAGGGGGTCATCGGGGGTGAGGAGGCGGGCGGTGGGATCCAAGCCAAGAGCGGGTTTGGAGCAGTGGGCGATACGCCAAAGGACGTCCACGAAGAATCGCCAGTTGAGATAGTAGTCGAAGGCAGTGGTTACAATGGACCCAGAGCGATCCCAGCGGATGAAACGAGCCTGACGCCCGATGACCAGGAGCATGAAGACGGCGACGCGATGTTGGACTGCGAAGAGGAACTCGGCGTACGAAATGATCTGTCCCCGGTTCTTCGTGCGGAGGTCGGCTGAGGCGGGTTGCACACGGCCTGCGACGTCGTCGAATGGGTCTTGTAAGGCGCTGCCCTTGCCCGTCTTAAATTCGACCGGAATGAGTTGGTCCGCCCAGTGTGGAGCGCCGTCGTCGGCGGCGGGGGCGTCTTCGGCGAGGTAAATCGCAGAGTCCGGTTTCTGCCGGTCGTCGTCGATCATCGCAGGGTCTGGCCTGTTTCCGCAGAAAGTCATCTTGAGACCAGGGATGAGGTCGTGGTGGTTGACGATCTCGACCTGATGAGATGCGCGTCAGACGACACATACAGGTTGAAGCAGCCATGGACCTACAAATCTCTTGTTGAGCTCGCTCTCCGACAAAGAGTCCGCGTTCTTCAGCTTCTTAAACGGATTGGTCGTGTGAACTGGGGTGGTTGCGCCCGGTGGCGGGGGGAAGAAGTGCTTGGAGAAATTGTCCTGCGATTCACCTACTCCCTTGTGCGCCATGTCTTCGGCCTCCTTTCGGCGTCGCTGCTGAAGGTTGGTTCGTCCGGGTTCGGCGTGTAGTGAGCCTGCTTCGCGACCAGCGTGCCGGAAGGAGTGAGGAGTACCGGCGGGTTCAGATTGCGCAGTCAGCAACGGAGGAGGCATGTCAATCCAGGATGGTGGGAGGATGGTGGACAGAGACGAACTTACAGGAGTATGCGCGGACTTTATAGGTTTGCGGACAGGGTGGTTGGGAGTGCGAAGACCAGGACGCGTGACCGCAATTGAGGTTCGAGTCACCAATGAGCAGAGCGCACAATAGCAGATCGAACAAAGCGAACAAAGGGGGGTACGAGGGCGAGTGGCGGAGACGGTGGTGATGGTCCAGGTTCAAGTTGGATTGCGGCTGCATGCCATATCCGGACGGAACATGAGGCTCATTGGCGCCCTCTGATTGACGCCGGAGCACTTTCGCTGTCTTTCAGGCTCCGTAAGGCTCCGTAGCAGTCCGTAGCTCAGCCTTTTCTCGCTTTGAACGCGTCAAAACTTGAGATCAACCACAAGACTTTGATACTAGATGTTGTGGAATTGTATGCAGAGTGACAAGGAAACTTTTCAGGAAGTGGTTACGGCTGGTGGCACAGGACACAGCCACCAACCTCAATAAGTTCGAAGTTGAACTTGAAGTGACGCTCGTCGCTCGAGTCCGATTGTCGTGACCGCTTCCAATGTTGTTGCGGGGCCAATGCTTCGTCATCGAAATGAGACCGGCAGTGTGCGCATTGGCATGTTATCTATGCAGATAGCGGCCAATCATGACTCACTAGATGATCCGGTGCAGATTACGGGCTACTTATTACGGGCAGACATTGGCTTGAATGGTCTGCAATGGTTCCCTCGCGTAAGTGCTCCTAGAACCCATTGTACCCGATCACGGCTGTACAGGAAGAATTATTCCCCAGAGTTATTCCCCAGAGGTAACTCTTCAAACTCCGAACCTAGTAGTCGAGACCATGCGATGCCACGGCGCGAGAAAAGTTTGTCAGAGTTTGTCCCAAGGCCAAAGCGTTACCGCAGTGAGTTCATCATGTATCTGACGTTACCAGGCCACAGGCACGTCGCGTTCCCGATGTGGCCCCCACTGGCTCATCTCCTCAGCGGTATGCCGCGCCCACGATACTTGATTGTGCCCGCTGTAATTGATCACGACAATGGGAGTCGCCGAAGACCCAAGAGTATGGGATCGTTATTAGAGAGAACTCAACAACTTCCGTGTATGTAGTATTCAAAGGTGAGGTACGGTGTTGGTTACAATAGAACATGGCTGGGAAACTGGTCATTCTTGTTCATTATTCACGACATGTGCAGCGGCTTGGAAATGGGTTAGGTTGAATGGGGGAATGAACCACAAAAATCAATGAAAACACCCGTTCCAGTATTCGAGATGGCCAGATGCCTCCGGCTCTCTTGCGTACTCGGGAAGTAGCACGCCGGGTGTTACGTCGCTGTACTCGACATCCAGCTGCGGGACGTATCCCCGCAGTTGCTCCACTTCCGCTTCGTCGAACATGAGGTGAGACGCAGCACACAAGACCAGGCGGTCCAGGTACTCGAACGCGCCTGTCCTGAGCTGCTCTATGACTCTCGATAAGCTGAGCTGCTTCGTCTCGCGCGGCTTCAGCAAGTCTCCGTACTGGCCGCTATCGACAATCCTGCGATACTCCACGTCGCGGTCGTAGCCGTACACGAGACGAGCAATCCTAAAGCGGGGAGAGTCGAAAGCTGGGTCGCGGCCGTCAGGTAGAATTCGAAGGTCTGGCTCACCGCAGCCCCGAGACTGGTCCATGACGATGGAGATGATCTCGAGGGCCGGAAGGGCGGCGATGGTGGTACGCAAGGGCTCTGCGCAGGCGTCCCACCAGTCCGTCCGGAAGTTGACGACCCACACCTCGCTGACGGACTGCAAGGCGGCCTTGTCCCGAAGCGTGTGCCTGAGCCGATCCGGACCGAACACCGCGCTGAGCGGGGCTGCAAGTCGAATCGAGGTCCCGACACGGACCACGCTCTGCGCGCTGAGGAATGCCACGCTCGGCGCATAGAACTCGGCAGCTTCCGCGGGGTTCCATTGTGAAAGCTCCGACCTGATGTAGATTGTCCTGACGGGTCCAACGGAGTGGCCGTGGAGGATCGCTCTGGCGTCGCAGAACCTCTTGAATGCGGTGACCCCTGCGACCTGGAGGGAATACCCCTGGGGGTGCTTCGGTAGTTTTTGAAGGTAGAAAGGGAGGAAGGTATCTCGGAGATCCTGCAACAGGACACGACGGAGACGGGGCAGGGAGCCCGAGAGATCCTGCGCCTGGCTTGCTGCATTCGGTATAGATCTCTGCCAGATGTTACGAATGATGAGGCTCTCGAGATTGGGACAGCGGCCTAGCAGCTCGATGATGCTGCCGTGCTTAACTGCGACGTCTTCGAGAGCAAGGTGGGTGAGCATTGGAAACTCACATTGCGGGAGGGCCACAACGACGCGCAAGTAGAGGCGACGAAGACGTGAGCTCGAATTTTCGGTAAATGGGGGGAAATGAGTGAGAACGGTATCTTCCGTGACGTCGTAGAACGAGAAGGAGTCTAGGTGCGGGTATGCGCGGTCAAACACGGGATCCCACGGATGGTCAACACGCTTGGATGTGAGGAAGATTTGGAGCTCGCGGACTCGCGCAGCGACCTCTGGCCTGAGTGATTTCGTGTGCGTCCAAGTCGCATCATTCTCCTCGCACGAGGACAGCGACAGGTCTAGGTTCAAGGACCGTGAACGGCTGCGAGCGAGCGCGTCCTGGACGAGACCACGCGCTTTAGGTTCGACACGGTCGCCTATCTTCAGAGATTGCCACAGAGCGGAGTGCGAGATCGTAATGTCGCGGAGACGGCGACATGTTTGGGATATAGGAAGGAGCATGGCGGTATTCACCATCGAGCTGAGCCAGACATCTCTGTCCTCCGGTTCGGGAACGTATTCCAGGATTCGGTGCAAGACCTCGATCGGAAGATGGAGCATTGACATGGCCTCTCCTCGAATGATGCCCAAGTTAATATCGTTCCTTCTACTCGGGATCAGGGTAACGCACTCACATCTGTCGAAGTATATGGTAGAGACTAGGAGGGTAGTTACAACCGCAGTTAGCCAGTTACTGTAACTTGAATCAGAACAAGTAAGGTTAAGTACAGCTATTTCCAAAACAAGTGGCCGCGCGACTCCGACTGACGCGCTTGCAATTTCGACGCGAGAAATTGAAGAAATTCGTGTGAGCTCTGAATACGCCCCTACGGGTCCTCATTACAATACTGGAGGACTGAACAGACAATCGTCAGTCTGTGTGAGTATCTTGGGGCATGTAGGAGTGCGCTGTAGCCGGCTAGATGCGCCAGGTCACATCCAGATGTTGAATAGCTCTGAGGTTAAAAACAAGTGCCCTTCTACACCGTCGCTCCTCAAAGTCATCTTGGGTATTATTGAATTGATTATATTTCAGTTCCGATGCTCTCTACACGGGCAGACCTGACGACAATGAAGTGCCAGTGGTGGGCTATGCAGCTGGAAACCGGCAGAGGGACGGTTGGAAACCAATCGTCGAGCAGACTATCGGAATCCAACGGCATCACCACTTGATGGCAATAAGAGAGCCCGGTGGCGTTAGCAAGCAGATCATATACCATATTGGGCAGCGCGGGGCGGCAGCACTGTGCGGCGGGGACGGGCAGGGTGTAGACACAGTGAATTCCTCCTAATCGCACAAGTATTGAGTCTTACACGCAATGGCACAATAGAATGGCATCGTGGGATCACATTAAGCACTAGTACGGTAAAGTTACAAAGTAGGGAGCGTCGCAGTCTCAGCCATGTTCCCAAGGGAGCTCATAGTCAGCGGCGCATCACCGCCTCCCTCGGGAACGGCAGTGTCTTCGTTATCCCACTGGTTCCCATAGCCCTCTATACCTTCGCCCATGGCTGCGTCGAGTTCAGCTCGAGTCTGCGGAGCCGCGCGACCGCGCCGCCGCCGCCCAGTGCTACCTTCGAACAGCTTCTCGTCTGCCTCGATCATCGTCTTCTCCCACCTGAGAGCCCGAATGCCGTTAGTACAATCCAATATAGATGCGTTGGAGGACATACTCTAGCCATGCTTCACCACCTGTTGTGCGGTCCTTGCCGTTTGTATTGTATTCCTTCTCAAGGCGCTCCTCGACGTCACCCCAGAACCCGGTATCTCCGCCGCGCCTGTTGGTTTTGACTGCGAGCGGTTTCGCGATCTCACGCTGTGTGAACGTAAGTATACAGTGATGGGCATCCGGATAACAACTCACCAGTAGCGCGATGGTGGCCTGGATGGAGTCGGGGACTACCTTAGGGATGATTGGCAGGTGGTAGTTGTCGACTAGGTTGCGTGATGTCGCTGCCAGGGAGATGTTATTCTTGCAGGAATTGAATATCTAGATGCAGAACCAACGCTGTCAGCTGCTGTACAGATGCGGATGTACGTAACTTACCGCCTTGCGTAGCGCGCTCTTCAGCTGTCCAACCTCCTTCTTGATGAACTCGTCGACGGTATGGGCCACGGTCTGATCTGTGTTATACAGCTCGAGTCGGAGCTTCTTGGCATGGTTGGGGTCGCGTAGATAGTCCTAGAGAATAAGACATATTTGATACATGAACGGAGATGGTGGTAGACGTGTCACATACCTTGGCAATGGGACCGACGTCAAGATAGCTTCCCACTGGTTGAATGAGATAGTGGCGGATGATGGCACGGAGCAGTTTCTACCGTATTCCGTCACTTGACGGTGCGGGGGGATCACCAAGGGGACTTACCTCCTGTGGTTCTGTGGGTCTCCATGCGAGACGGACCAGCTGCTCCATGCGGCCGAGGCGTAGTTGAATCTGGTTCTGCGCTGCGACGACTTCTCTGACGCGTTGATCGGTGTCCAAAAGGTGGAGCAAAAGATGCACAAGCTTGTCGTCGGTAGGCATCTGGTTGGCGCGGTCAGTTCATGATAACGCAGGAAGCGGCAAGTGTTCACACCATGCTAAACATATGGACGAAGTTCCGCAGACCGTCTTGCCCATGCTGCGTGATCAGCAAGTCGATGTCGATAGAATTCATATGCGAAGGGGAGATGGGCGTGCTTGGGGCAAAGTTGCTGGTGCGCCCCACGGAGTTCGGAGGACGATGTTGAGCGAGTGCGCCTTGAGCTGCAGCGGTCGAGCCGGCAAGGGGAAATTGGACATCGACTTCGCCGGGGCCTGTGAATGGTGAGCCGTGGGCCGAGGTCGGGGTGTTGTAGCGTGTGTTCGCGGTGGCAGGGAGCTCGCTGTGACCGCCGAGTCCAGGGGATCCCGCCAGAGCGTCAATACGGGGGTATGGGTGAGCATGGGTGCGCGCCGCTGCATTCGAGGCGTTGCGAATAGGCCCCGGGGTGGTTGTCATTCTGTCAATGACTGAGGAGAGAGAGAGGGACCTGGCAAATGAAGCAAAGGTTGAACTCGACAGCAAAGGGCCCTGCTGGAGCGTTGCCAGCAACGCAGGCCAAACAAAGCTGGTGCGGGGCCAAACAAGAGATCGCAATCGGCGGTCCCTGCACAGCCTCTCCGCCTCGAGAGATTTGCAGAGTGCCATCTTGCATGCATTCGACTGCATGCACAGCACACAGTCGAATGCACGCAGGAGGCTCAACTCTCCGAGTCCGAGTCCAGCGAGTGAAATCGTGACTTACCTGCGGGAGCCCTGATAATCGCTGTGTGACACTCTGCTGCACTCATGAACGGTCACTGCGCCTGGTCTTGGGCACGAGTGAGCTCCGGGGAGCTCCCGATGGACGAGATGGAGTCTTGATGAATGTCGGCGAACGAGAACTCGAGGCATTCGACGTTCGGTGGACGCGCCCTTGATTCTACTGAACGGTAACTGATGATTAATTGTTGGTCTGGGCGTACAGGGAAATATACGAAGTATTGTCCAGAGCAGCGTCCAGAGATGCAAGCAGGAAGTGAGAGACAGTAGAAAGGTAGCAGAGGCGCGGTTGGAAGAAAGAACAGCGAGCGAACGGGATCAGGAGAATGAGCGGCTGTGCCGAACGCGTAAGTATTTGGGTTTGTGGGCGCGAATTGACAAAGTTCACGCGTGTCCGGCAGCGTGAGAGCAGGCCATGGCTTCGAAAGCCTTGCTGGCAAGGCTGCAGTCAACAGTCATCCTCTCTGTCCTCTACATAATCCCAAGACCGCCGGAGCTCTCCTGCAGAACGCCAGTTGACTTCAGGCCTTTGGAGTCCTGCCACACCCTCGGATTCTGAAGGAGCTGTTTGGGTCGGTGTGAACGTTCGCGCAGGTTCAGGACGTGCGTATGCTTGCATCGGATATGTCTGCGACTGGATTGACTAACTTTATCAGTGTGTACAGCTTACAAGGATCGATGGAAGTACATACCATTGGCCAGCGATACTCAAGGGGACCAGTGGGAGCTGGTGGAAGACTGAATCTCGCCGTCAACGCGGCACTTGACAGAGGTACGTCTCGGAAATTCGATGCGGCACCATATGGGCTTGGGTACTGACTGTATTGACTGGGATTCTCTGACAGGTCTGACCGTTGGGAAGCGGGATGGAAGGCATGAGGGATGGGCTCCGGAGGGTACTGCGAGTTCAATGGAGAAGGGACGAGAGAGGCATCTGGATCCCGACGCGAGAGCTGCGCGCACAGTCGCTACGTGAGTACATTCAAGATACTCGAACAAGCCGGACGTTTGGAGCTCACCCCTTCACCACCTTGCACAGCAGATATCCCCGCATTGGGATGATAACTGGGTGGGGCAGGATTCAAAGCGACTGCCTCGCTAGTTGTCGCATCGGCCACAGAGCGGTCACTTGCCTGGGTGAGTCGATGCTTGCGTTGTTGGGAGGCAGAGCCACGCTCTGCCTGTCTTCTCTCTTGTTCTTGCTGTTTGCGCTGCTTCGCAAGTTCCTTCTCCTGACGCTTCTTTTGTGCCTCGGCCTTCTTACGCTGCGCTGCGATCGCCTTTTCCTTCCGCTGCTCCTCTTCCTCCGCCTTCTTCCTCTGTGCATCGAGTTCGCGTTGCTGACGGTTCACTAATGCTTGCCTGACAGCCGCTTGGGGGGTCTGACCTGGATACCTCTCGGAGGAACGGAACCGTCCAAGGAGCGCCGCGTTGCGAAGCTGCGCAAGGTTTAGCACACGATCGTGTGGCTCAGTAGCGTGTTTCACCTCGTCCTCGAGCTGATCGGTGAGTTCCCGTTCCTGTACACTCGGGCGTGTTCGTGTCACTGAACATCCGTGTGCTTGGCAGTTGTGGAAGGTCGACACGCCTGCAAGAAGCTCCTGTAGGGACACAGTCAGAAAATGTGGGTGCCCATTGGGAGTTTAGGCGCATCTTACTTACCTCGAATACCAGGAACTTCATCGTTCCTGCGACGACGCACGAAGGTAGGCGGTATGGCAAGACAGGTTCACCAATGTGGCAAACACTGACTAGGACTCCGATTAGGCGTGAGGTCCCCGGATCTATGACGATCTCCTCGACTCGTCCTACTGCAAGCTCATGCTCAGGCGCGGAGGAAAGAGGGTACAGTATGTAGTGGTTGATCCCTATGCGATCACCGTTGGCTAACACCAGCGATGCACAGGTGATGACTTCGTTGGGGAGGGGTACCTCTGGAAGATGTGTTCCCGTGCGACACTCCGCCGCTCCACGAAGGCCGCGTCGAGGGTCCGTCTTGGCTGCCGGCCGGCGATAGCATCCTGGTGCGTCAAGATAGTATGAGACTTTGTACCACAAGTATGAGCAGCGCCAACTTACCTGCGATGTAGTCCTCGGACTCATTGTCACGAATGCACATGAAAGCACAGAAGTCCGGGTCCTGCAGCAAACTGCGAGCTCCCGGTCCGGCCTGACGAGGAGCGATAGGTCGGCCATCCTCGTCTTGGGTGATATAACCCCCGCTAACGAGATGGCGTACAGCATGCATGTGGCTGAAGGACTGCGCGATATCAAGGCTTGGTGCGTGTTTGTTCGAGTTGACGCTGCGCAGACGAATGACGAGGTTGTAGGACTCGAAGGTTTCAGTTGAGTAAAGGATCGCGGGGCCAAAGCGACGGATATGGTTCAGTAAGTGCACGAATAAATGAAACTTCGGTTTGTTGAACCACTGCGGGTTCCAGAGCGTCGTCGCAAGCAGGAAATCAGTTATGGCTTCTGCTAGCATCACCTGTGCAGCACGGTGAGTGATGTTCTTCAATATACTGTGAACTTGAATGCAACGGACGCACCTCGTAGTTCTGTAGATTGTCGATCACAGGTTGGAAGATCAACGGCGCAAGTTTGCAGAGTGCTAACCAAGCCTCGTAGGCCTCCTCCGGGATCATCCCATACAGCACGGCCGGCGCAACCTGCAGGATGACGCGGAAGTCTCGCCCAACGAGAGACCCGGCATATTGAACGAGGGTATGTCCTGCGAGCGCGGAGATCCCTAATCCAGTGACATCGAAGCTTGACAACCTAGCCTTGAGCTTCGCCTTCCCCTCGGTGTTCTGCCGTGAAACCGCGTCTCGCCACCAATACTTCACTACGCCGAGTAAGACCACATGGAGGATTTCAACTGGTGAGTCTTGATTTGCGTCAAAGTCTGATAGTCCCATTCATCGTAAGTCTCCCAGGCCAAAGAGAGAGACTCGGAGAGTACGCACCTGGGATCTGAAGTACCGGATTGAAGAGGTTATCAGGCAGCGTGCGCCGGAGCTCCTCCAGCATCTCCCGTTCCATGGCCTTCTTGCTGGACCCCTCCCGCGCAGGTACGTTCTTGTGGTCTTCTCGCCACTTGTTCACTTTGGCTTGGATAAGGTCGACGAAATGTTGATAATACTTGTCCTTTGTTCCAGTCGCTGTCCCCATGGCATCGATCGCACTCGGAGCACCGCCCATGACTCGCTGGTGCTGTTCGTCCAAGTCCCTTAGAGTCTGTTCTTTCGACCTAGGTTCCCCGGCCTTCGTGAACGTAAGTATCCATTACTTAAATGGCAATGATTGTATTGACGTACTGTCAGGAAATCGAGTATCCGCTCTTCTTCGGGCGCGGCATCCGCGACCTCCGGTTTGCGACACACGCGGCATATGCAGCGGCCGGCCATGCCAATATGAGACGCAAACTCGCTAGACATAGGGTTATCGCCCTGGAATGCGAGTACCCAGGGGATGACGAGTGCGTTCTCCCCTGATAGACAGTCCCACACTTCAAAACCGTTTGCTCGACCCTCCCTGTGGCCGAAGGTTAGTTTGTGAACTTCGCGGTGGTATAAAGAACTGATACACACTGTAGAACCCTATTCACCTCCTCCATCATCTCCAATGGCGATGCAAGGTTCGATGTCGCCAAGAAGTGTACGTTGTAGAGCTGCTGCGCATTCTCGCGTGGCAAGCCAGCGAACACGAAGAGTATGGAGTTGTGTTTATTCCACTTCTTCGAGACGTTCCCTGACGTGTCGTCACAGTATAGCCATATTGGACAGGTGTACACCATCCGGCCTGCAGCGCGTTCACGCCATGGGTTGCGCTGTGGTTTCTCCCATTTCTGGAGAGGTTCCGCCGGGAATTTGTCGTGCAGCACCCCTGATTATGAGGTTAGCCACATCCCTATCCAGCATCAAGAGCCTCAGTGCTGACACGCACCTTCAATATCCCCACAGCGCGGAAGCTGAAGAGCGTCCAGCACCGTCGGATTGTCCTCCAGATCCAATACAGACAGGCGGAAAGCCTCCAGCGGTATGTCGAACTGTTGTCCCGTTCGCGCGTCGATAACATATCGTCCACCATCCAGACTTACGCGTAGAGGAAGGACTGTAGCCAACAGTTGACTATCCTTCATGAACCAGCGGGATATCATGACAGGCGCGAGCCCTCGTCCCGGTACATCCACGACCGCGATCTCCTCAACGAAGTAGTCCTTGCCCGTAGCCGACCGCGCCATCGGAGCTGCCAGATTGGCGTTGACCTCGTGTCTCCAGCGTCGTGCTTGACGACACTCTGCCAGGCGTTCACCGCTCTCCTCGGCATACACCTGAAGTCGAGCACGAGCGACTGGGTTTGCCCATTCCTGCAGAACCGTCAAGTTCACCATCAGCCCATATCCGTGATGGTGAGTCAAATGCTTCATATCCTTACATGGCGGTATATTGTGCTCATGTCACTCATGGTGTACAGGTGCCCGCAGTTTCCCTTGTGCGACTGTGGGTTAGTACCCGCCATCGCGACCAGCTTCTTGCGAAACTCCTTGACACTCTTGATCGAAGGTAGGTTCTGCGATCCTGTCTTCATGGCATACCATCGAGAAACACGCAGCTCACTCTCCGAGAACAGGGATCGCGGAAACGCGCTCTGCACATCTGTATAGCATGCCTAGGATCTCATGTCAATAGGTTTCCACAGCTCCTGGAGCCTCACAGTGAACGCGCACCTCGCTACTGGACCATGGCCAATGCGAGTCCTCCTCGGACACCGCGACTGTGAGATCTGGGGCGAGAACTGTACGCATTTCTGAAGTCAGTTTTGTCCGTGTATTGTGCTATGCATGGAGAACTTACGTCGTTGTTGAATAGTGTACGCATCGTCCCGAGTCCCCGCAAACGGATCGGCAAGATCATGCGCGACGGTGCGCATTTGTCGCATCTGGCCCGCGCTGGCATCTCGAGCTTCGACTGACATATCCCTTCGCATAGGTCCCTCCCACACTTCTTCGTCGGTATCCTCGTCAAGTTCTCCCATATCAGTGTCCTCCCCTCGACCTCTCCCATCCTGCATCGCGCGTATCTCGCTGTCCGACCGTCCTGCAAGAAACTCGTCGTCCTCCGCAGCAAGATCTCCGCCCCAGTTGTCATACAGCTGGTCTTGGTCATCAGACGGCAATACCGGCCCATGGACAGTGAATGGTGAGTAAACCATCCCGTCAGGAACACTTTCAAGGTCATGGCCTGGCGGCGTAGACTCTGACCGCTCCTCCTTGTCATCCAGCCTTCCCTCTGGCCGCATGCCTTGCCAGTCGTCACCTTCAAGCACCAGCTCGTCGTCTGCCAGTACAAAGTCTTTGTGCGCTGACCCGGAAGGCAAGCGGGGTGTTGGAGAATCCGGTGTGCGAGCGCGGAACTCGTCCTGTGGAGCCGCCGCATCGTCACGATGAGTCCGCTTGTGGAATGGGCTGGAGAGGACATCTGGGCGATCGCGGGCCCGGACCTTCCGTGTGTGCTCGATGGTGTCCTCGTGCTTCAGTGCGCGGCTTAGTTCGACGTATGGGGAGTTGCAGAGCGTACAACTCCACTTCCGAGTACGCCTATTCTGCATAAACACTTAGTTTACTTTGTGTCAGTGATCCAAGCACCGGTGTAGAATAGCGACGACATACAACTGCGATGTTGGAATCCATAGTCATCACTTGCAGGGGATGCCCTGAACTCAGAAATCGAAGGGAACATGTTGAGCAATGCGCAGAGGGAAAGCCTGACTTTGCGATATCGATTGAGAGCGCGCTGCTCATGCGCGTCTCGAAACTCCGCCACAGCGACGCTCAGGATGTCGGAATGCTGGCGATGAGGCCGAGACAGGTGAATTACGATAGTACACAGAAGACATAATCAATGTAACAGTACGAGCGAACATCTGAATATATAACCCAGTCCAAACCATCGCTCCATGGAAACCTACCCCACCGCCCTCGGACCAGAGGCTACCGCCCACATCCCCATCGTGACGTCTAACTCCAACGGCGAGGCCTAGCGCGTGCTAAGAACGCGACGGAGGGAATTTCTGAGTACCCGCAGCTCGGTATCTGAAGACGGAGTGGTGGGTGCATGCGGCGAGTTGTCCTGGCGGTCCAATTCGTCGAGTAAGGTGGTCACCATATCCCCGAGTTGCTTGTACTGGCGTAGGTAGAACAACCATCCAACACGAAAGCCCTTGTAGAGCATCGTGCGCGTCAGGATCTCCTGTTCCATCTCCGAAGTGGGTCGCTCGCGCTCATCGAGGCGCTGGGAGGTGGGGAGGATGTCGTCGACCAGGGACTGCACGAAGCCTGCTCGCAGACTAAGACTGAGCCAGAGAAGACGGCAAAGATGGCGACTCACGGTAGAGATGAACCTCCTCGTGTTCCTCTTCCCCCTCCACTCCCTGTAGACTGATATCCTCCGTGTGCGTCAAGGTAGCGGACTCGCTGTGCTGCTCGCCGGTACTTGCGAGTCCTCGGGCAGTGGAGACCTCCACCTTGTCCTGTTCAATCGCACTGAAGCTTTTGAGTCAGTCATGAAACTCCTATGTCACTTACTGCACTCACAAGGTGTGCCGGCGAGCATGCACGATGATGTACTTGCGGACATCGGTCTGCATGGTGTGGCGGCGGCATTCGAGGAGGAGCGATAAGGTCGAGGCGCCCGAGCGCAAGGCTCGCGCCTGCGATGTCACTGCCGCGAGGCTGGCGCCCAAATTGGAAATCAAGTGGAAGGACGATGCCAACGGGCGGGTTGCTGCATTCTTACTGTCCGACAAGTAACTTCCGACAGTCTGCTCGACTGCTGGTTTCCATCCCATCCAGCACTCAATTTCCTACCGGTTCTACATAACAGGTCCGCTGTCTATCTAGTCCACTTGGATCCCTCCGTTACCAAGTCCGCCCGTGTATGCCTCGAGAAGGGGAATCCTTGATTGTAGACGACGACCGTCACCGGAGACTATAGGCGCCGAATGACCGACTCGCAGCACCGAGCAGCGTCGCCGGCTTTCTGCCCTCTCGCTGTCTCGTAGGGTCTCGCAAACTCACCGACAGACCCACGCGGCCCCTTAGAAGCTCAGATAATTGAATGCGTACGCTCGCGAGGCCAGCACAATTTCAGGAATTTCTCGAATTATTCGTGCAAAAAGTGCAGTGCGCAAATGGCGCCCGGCCACTTGTTTTGG
>JABYQS010000118.1:0-119210 GCA_022592435.1 Cerioporus squamosus | reverse complement strand
CGAACTCACCGTCTGTTCATAGGCCTGGCGCAGTGTCCCATCGCGCAATCCAGCGCTCCCGGGCATATGACGACAGCGTTGTGCACTCTCCCGGGCACCTCGCCTGCCGCCGTCGCTGGCCCCCGGATGAGCACGAACGCGTGACATCCGACTCATTCAAAGTCTCCCGGGACTGCGCCAAGGTCCACATCGCCGTGTCCGGTGGTCCCGGGCATCTCGCATTGACGTCTCCCGGCCGAGCTCCCGAGCCGACTGACACTAGAAAGTCAGGGTTGCTCCGTACGTGTTTTCTGTCCTGTCGTACGCACCTTTCACTCACCTGCCTGCCGACTCCCAGGGACTCGACACCGTCGCTCACAGTGCAGAACTCGATGCCGAGATCGCACCCTCCATGCGCGCGCTCCCGGGCGATCACAGATGTTTTCCGCCCTGCTGGCGCGGCAGAGTCTACAGCTCCTGCAGTCCGGGTGCGCTGCACACTCTTCACCTTGGTGCGCACTTCCGACACTGGTTTGCCACCATGGCGGCCGAAGGCCGACCACGGCGGCAGCGGGCTTCTGGTGCAGTACCAGGACCATGAAGTATGGTGCTACATCTTTGGAGTCCCGCAAGCCGTCAGAATCCGCGGCAGACCTCGTCCTCAGCGCTCCCGGCCGGCAAGAAGGGGACTGTATGTACAAGGTCAGCTCACGAGTGCACAACGTACTGGGCAACTCACCTTCTGCCTGCTTGCAGTCCACAGCCCCAAGGTTCCGCAGCTTCGAACGCCGCACCCGGGCGGGTAAAGACGGCCGCGAGGCGAGAGTCTCCCGGTCGTGCTGGCAGTAGCGAATGGCAGTATAGCACTGCGTCACTGCAGGAGTATCGCACTCATCGACGATGAGCGCTCAGCTTGATGCGCATAGGGGACATGGTACGTACTCCAAGTCTGATGCACGGATAAACACTTACCTCAAGCCATAGTCAGCCCTACTTGTTTCCCGGGTCGCCGTTCAGTGTATTCTTAGCATCTCCTGGGCGGCCTCCAGCGCGAGTTGCTGCGTCCGCATCATGCCAAAGCCGAGAGCGCACAGTCGAGTCGCGGATTGAGCGCGAGTCAGGAGCCAGGGCGATGGTGGTGGTTGGAGACAGAGACGGCGGCGGTGCACTACTCGCCAAGTGTGGAATAGGCGCCTGTTTCCAGGAAGCTCATCCGACGCGCCGCGGACGAGCTTCCGGGGAGATATGAGGGTAGTTCGCTGTAGACGCAACCTGAGTAGTGTGTGGAGTCTATGAATGTGTCTATGGTATCAAATTCACGGCTTTGATCCGATCTATGAGCACTAGTTTACCTGTTCTGCGGGACCTCGTCCTCGCCATCGACTTAACTACCGCTGCCTCTCTCTTCTCCTCCCCGTCTCGGAAAACAGCCCCAGCACGGACAACCAGCGGGTAGAGCACATGTTCTTGCGCTCTCTGCACCCTCCCTCGACCCCCTCCGAAGCCCACCACCCTCCCAGGAAGCCCGAGACAACACACCATAGAGGAGCCGCGTCCTACTCTTCTATATACCCCCCATGGTGCACTGAGGCATTCCATCGTCCCGGGAGATCTTGCGCAGGGCACTCGCGGCTCGCCCGCACACGAGGCTACGCGCCGCCCGGGTGTCTCCGCACGACACGCCCGCCGCACAGCCCCACACACAAGTCACAGGAGATCGACGGAAGAAATATATTTCTTGTCGACGTACATGCATGCTATCATACGACGACGCACGCGGCTCACTTCAACGACAAGCACCCACCAAACCTCTTGCGCGCAGCAACGTCCATCTTCTCCTTCACCTCCCTGAACGCGCGCCACCACGCCCTCCCCACATACTCGGACGTGATCCTCGCCGGCCGCCCATCCCCATTGCCGCCCTCGGGCTCCGGCGCAGCGTGCTCCCAAGCCCCAAACCGCCTCCGCAGCAGAACAAGCCACCACTTGACAACCGCGACCGCGCGCCCGACGCCCGCATCGCTCGCGCCGCTGGCCCCATCCACAGACTGCACCAGGAACTTCGCAAAGTAGTCCACGTCCCGCTGGTTCGGCGCGCTCTCCGCGAACGCCCCCACCCACGCCTCGATCACCCGCTGCACGTCCTCCGTCTCGCTGAAGCACAGCTTCTCGCCCTTCTCCTTTCCCTGCTGCTTCAGCATCGGCCGCGCGACGAACACCGCCTGCGGCGGGGGAGGGGGCCGAAACACGAACCCGGGCGACTTTGACGATCGTTTCCCGCGGAACGCGGTCGGCTTCAGGACCTTGCGCTCCCCCGTGTAGACCGTCACGCCCGGGGTGCGGTGCGCCGCGAGCTGCTCGCGCTGCATCTCCGGCGGGAGCACAGCGAAGACCTCTGGGTCGATTCCGTACTTGCGCAGCTCCCGCTCGGTGACGTTCACCGATGACGCGTACACCCGCTTCGCGAACAGGTTCTTGGATGGTGAGAGGAGCGGTCGGTTTCGCGGAGCGAGCTGCTGCGTGATGCGCTTCACGTTCACGCCTTTCACGAGGAGCCTCTTGCTTGGGCCAGCCTCGGGAACAGGCGAGGGCTCTTTCGGGGCGGGGCCGGCCTGTGGAGTCACGGAGCGACGCTTGCTGTACTCGGCCTCGAGCTCCTTGCGAACGTCCTCCGGAAGCGCCTCAAATACGGACATGTCGACCTGCGAGAACGAGGGCAGGTCGACGGGCTCCGCTTGCGCAGGCTTCTCGACGATCTGGACATCGTCCTCCTGCGATGGCGGCTGCACAGCGATCTTCGGCGCCGCCTCCTTCGCCTGCTTGGCTGCGTCAACGCGCTTGAAAGGCAGAACGGCCTGACCGAGCTCCGCCTCCTGAGCACCCGACGCCTTCTCGAGCTTCTGGATCTGTATCCCGATGCCACGCAGTTCCTTTGGGTCAAAGTTGAAGCTCTTCAGCAGTCGCCATGCGTGCTCGCCGATGACTTTCTCGTCGCTCGTCGCGCGCCCACCCGGAGCGATGAGCGGTGTCTGCTTATTGTAGGCTTCGCATATGCCATGGCCAAGGAACTGCGCTCGCATGAGTACGCTTTCAGAAGTAAGGAGAGATGTAGGCGGACCTTTGGGGCTTCGACAGGTGCGCTCGGATCCCGCACGAGGATCTTCAGCGTGAGCGAGCGTCCGCGCATGTCGATGCTCTGCAACCGCCGCGAGACCTCCTCGGCCATCTGGTAGATGAATGTCTCCGCCTGCTCGTTGTTCTCGAAGCGGATGCCATACTACTCAGGGTAAGCAGAAGACATCCACAGATGCATGGACAGACATACGTTGATGTCGCACGAGACAGACTTCCGCGGCTTGTCGCTCTCGAGCTGTCGTTCGTCGATGCCACGGAGGGCCTTGTACAACGTCTCGCCCGAGCCTTTCCCCAGCGCTTCACATAGAGTGGCCTTGCTCTTCTTGGTAAGCTCGCCTAGATTCGTCGTCCCAAGCTTCTCAGCAGCCTTCTGCCGTGCAGAGTATCCGAATCCATGGAGGTCGTCGATGTCTAGCGGGCCGAGGAACTCAGTAACATCCTCTGCACGGAGGTGGAAGGAACCAGCAGGCTTCGCACGGCGCGAGGCCAAGCGGGAGAGCATGATGTTGTGCGCGATACCAATGCTCACTGCATACACTGTGAGAGCACTTCCAATCGGCAGCAGGAGCTACGAACCTTCGCAACCAGTGACCTTCTTGACCTGCGCGCGGATCGACTCTGCGAAGTCCTTCGCTGGGTCGCTGGGTTCTCCTGTAGAGCCTTCACGTCCAGCAAGCTCTGTGCGGATGCGAGCGACGCTGCTGGTCACGTCAACTAGAGCCTCGTCGACGGACACGGCCTGGAGGTCGTCCGCGTGCGCCATCAAGATGGTGTAGAACTGAAGCGAGAACTGTTTATACCTGTGCGAACAGTGAGTGAGGAAGGGCCACGAAAGCAGGCCGCACATGCTCACCGTTCGAACTCGTATGGCATCGTCAGTACTGTGGGACACAACTTCCGTGCTTGCTGCAGGCTGCGAGGTCTACCAGTGAGCGTATGCAGCCGCACCGACGACAGCAAACGCACCTCATGCCGCCCTTGATCCCGAACTTACGCGCCTCATAGCTCGCGCTGGCAATCTCGCTCGTGCTCGACCCTCCCCCAGTCCCGCCCTGCGAGTGACAAACCACTACGGGCTTCCCGCGCAGATGCGGCCGGTCCACCAACCCCGCAGAGACGAAGAAGCTGTCAAAGTCGCAATGCATGACGACCCGCTCCTCGTCCACCGCCTTCTCTTTCCCCTTCCCATTAGCGTTGACGGGAGCACGTTTCACCAACTTGGCCCCGCGCATGCTGACGTCTCCTTCGAAGTCCGCACTGCTGAGCCCTCTCCCGCCGAGGTTCTCCTGCACAATCTGGTGAACTGCAGACTGGCTCGCGCTCACCGGCGTTCCTTCCTCCCCGCCCGTCCCTACTTCGCTGGCCATCTTCTTCCACGCGTCCACCCCGCCGTTCTCCGCCCGCTCTTGCGCCTCCGCAACGAGGTTCTTCAACTCCGCCTTCCACGTCGACAGGTGATGCAGGCGCGAATTCTTGTAGAACCCCTCGATGAAATCCGGGGCGACCGAGGTATGTGCGGCGCGCCAAGCCGGATCGGCCATGGCGCGCTCAGCGTTGGGATTCGACTTGAACGCAGCGTACCCCGGTACGCGATCAGCCTGTTCGGGAGAGACTGGGTCCGTGGTATGCAAGGGGCGGGACGGTGTCACAGGCGCGGGCTTTCTAGGGCTCAGGGGCGTCTGCTTCTTCGGCGTGCGGGGCGGGGTTGTGCTCGTATATACCGGAGGCTTCGACGGCCCCGCCTCCGGCTGCGCGCACCCGGAAATGCCATCGTCTACTTGCACGGGCCTCTCGGGAATGGGTTTACTCGCCTGAGGCGGAAGTCGGGGGGCCTGCGACACGAAGCTGTTGAAGAGGGACTTCTGGGCCACCTTCCGGCCTTGAGTCTCTTCGACTCTCTCCCCAGGCCGGAAAATGTAGTCTTGCCACGGTAGGAGCGCCCCCGCTTTGATGCTCTCGACAAGCCACTCCGGCCGGACGACCTTCATGTGCTTGAACTCGCGAATCTTCGCCGGAGTCAGGGAGCATGTGATGATATGGGTACTACAGAAGGAACATCAGCGTTTACACTTCCTCAAGACCACATGCAAGCGGTACTCACACCAACGACTTCTTGTCCACATACGGATGGAATATGCCGCCATGCTGGACGATCATCTTGCGCAAGTCCTGAACGGATGGTTCCGTCCATCCGTTGATCTGAAGCCCTACCGTCAGTGCAACCTCACAGACTCGAGACACCAGTACGCACATAAATCTGCAAGCCCTGAAAAATCCTACTCCGCGGCGCCTCCCCATCCTCGTCCTCGTCCTCCTCGATCTCCGCGTTCTGTATCTGCAGCTTCGCCCGCTTCCTGGCCATGTACTCCCCGAACTCGCCGAATCGCGACGCGCCATACGTATGCGAGTTCAGAGACTCGTCTTCGTTGTTCGCGTCCACGATCTTGAGCACGTTGTGGTACTGCCTGCCGTCGTCATCTTCGAAGTCTCCGTCGTCCGGAGAGCGGGGGCGTTTCGCGGCGCGCTGAGTCAGGGGAGGCTCGTCGTCGTCCGGAGGGGCTGGTCGCTGAGCTAGCGGAGGCTCGTAGTCTCCCTCTACTGAAGTTGATGCGACTCCAATCTCAGGGATGGGCACTTCACCAATGGCCTTCAAGAACTCGGGATCGTCATCGTAGTAGTCTGAGGAGTGGCCGCTGTTCTGCGTCGACACGGGCATCGCTGGCCTCTCCTAGTCGCGCCGATCGCGGCAATCTGGATTGCTGGGAGCGCGAAGGTGCATCAGAACAGACGAATGGACCGGACTAGAGACTAGCGGTGGCTGAAGGTAAGCCAGGTACACAGTAAGCGCCGGATGTCTGTTTGGCAAGAGCCTCGGAAGCAACCACGCGTCAATCACAGTAGTCTGAGGAATGGCTGCTGTTCTGCGTCGACACGGGCATCTCTGACTTCTCCTAGTCGCGCGTATCGCAATAGTCCGTGGTGTTGCGATCTCGAAGATGCATCGGACACGACAGACGAGGAAAAGGTCGGACTAGAGACTAATAGTGGTGGCTGAAGCTAAGCCAGGTACGCAGAAAGCGCCGGATGTCTGTTTGGCAAGAGCCTCGGAAGCAAACACTTACGTCAGCTACGCCGGGGAGGGCAGTGCGGCGAACGCCACAACCACGCCTCGATCACGCTGCCAGCGCCGTGTCGACCGGAAATGCTGTGGGGATCTGTCGCTCTCGCCCAATCCTCGCTGCCCTTGCGCGTCGCACAGACAGCGCGCTCTCGGCATCCTGTGCTCCCAGGATACAGCCCTAGGTTTGCCTCGGGCTTCTGACCTGGATAACTGCCAGCGCGACCCCGACTGAGTCCGCGCGACCTACCTGGCTGGCCCTTCTGCACCGAGACTCAGACACGTCTTCCTGCTGTAATCTGCACGTCTGCCTCGTACCATCACGATGCCCGACGGCTACGACTATCTGTTCAAGCTCCTGCTCATCGGCGACTCTGGTGTCGGCAAGGTGCGTTGATGACATCCTGCCAACGCACGAGACGCGTGGCTCATCACCCGTCTCTTTGTGCCAGTCATGCCTGCTCTTGCGCTTTGCGGAAGACGCCTTCACGGACAGCTACCTCAGTACCATTGGTGTGGACTTCAAGATCCGGACGATTGAGCTGGAGGGGAGGACGGTGAAGCTGCAGATCGTGAGTACCGAGTCGTTTCGCGCGGTTGTATCCTGTCCCTTTTCCCCCCTTATCAATGTACCCCATGGACCCAGGGAGCTCGTGTGTTGAGTACTAGGACAAATACTGACCACCTTGTTGCTTCCTCTTAGTGGGACACAGCAGGCCAAGAACGCTTCCGTACAATCGCGGCCGCGTATTACCGCGGTGCGCACGGTATCATCATGGTCTACGATGTCACAGACGGAGGTACGCACGAGATCCTCTTCCCCCTGGCACTCCGGACCACTGACACCCAAGCCCTGCAGAGACGTTCTCGAATGTGAAGGGCTGGATGCAGGAGATCGAGCGGTACGCGTCCGAGACCGTCAAGAAGCTCATCATCGGCAACAAGTCCGACCTCGTGGAGAAGAAGGTGGTCGAGTACTCCCTCGCGAAGGAGTTCGCCGACAGCCTGTCAATACCTTTCATTGAGACCTCCGCGAAGAACAACACGAACGTCGAGGAGGCGTTCACCATGATGGCGAAGACCATCAAGGACGAGTACGTCCCCGTTGTCTCGCGTGCCGGCCTCGTCCCCGCTTGCTGACAGTGACCGCGTACTACTTAGTGTGGACTCGCAGCCCGAGGAGTCGTCAGACAGCAAGAAAGCCTCGTCCGTGACCCCCGGGCGCAGTCTGAACCAGGAGGAGGAGTCGGGTGGATGCGCATGCTGAGAGTGAACGCATCGCTGCTACATATGTGAGCTCTAACGCATATAGGTTCTCTCCGTTCGGACCTCGTGTATCTCTATAACCCCCATGCTCTGGATCTATATCATATTGCGCACTGCTGCGATTCTCTCCTTTTGCGTTCCTGCCGCGTGTATGGATCTCTCAACATGACATCGCTAACGAGGCGGCACACCGGGTCAATATCACCTGTGGTGCGACTCTGGGCGCCGTTCGTGACTTCGTATAGGCCGACCTCGGCGAGTCGACGGCGACTGAGTCAATCCTCATGCCCTCTACACGTGCTCTCGTGGGTGAGCAGGAGCCCACGGTCGACACATATCGTCGAAGTTAGTCAGTCCTCCGACTCATGTGTCTCCGGCACAGCTGATGGTCAAGCCACAGGTGGCAGATGCGTCCAGGATGTTGCCAAATGCGGCGCCGATCGATGATCGAAGAGGGCCCTGTCGAGCGGACGAGTACCCTCGCAGTCACCCCGCGCGACGCGATAGCAGCCGAGAGTCCGATACTTGCGGAGGCGACTTGCAGAACGCACTTTTCGAGCACGTACGTCCCCGGTTCTGCTGCGCTGCCGTCCTTCGTATAAGTATATAAGTACAGTGACTCCCTCAAGTCGTCCAACATAACCAGATCATTTTCGGATTGCACCGCTACCATACCACGACACACAGAGTGCAGCGTCGAGGGATGTCCGACCACTCTCACCAGCACCCTGCTGCCCCAGCCCACGGCCACGACCACTTCGCAGCCGCCAACAAGGCGTACTTCGACGAGCACGCGGACAAGCTCGAGGAGATGCACCCCGAGTGGCGCGACATGTCCCGCAAGCAGGTCGACGCCATGCGTGCCGAGTGGCCCGACCTCTTCGACAGGGAGCGCACCGCGGTCCTGGACTTTGCCTGCGGCATCGGTACGTCTCACCTTCCACCTTTCTGACGCCGTTCAGACTTCGAGCCGCAGGCTGACCCTGGGTATGGTGTGGCGCTTGCAGGACTGGTCTCGGAGCCGCTCTCGCAGTACGTGAAGAGCATCGTCGGGGTCGATATCAGCCAGGCGTCGGTGGACCGGTATAACGCGCAGGCCGCAAGGCTGGGCTATGGCCCGGAGAAGATGCGCGCCGCGTGCGTCGAGCTCAAGGGCGAGCCCGGCGAGCTCGACGGCGCGAAGTTCGACGTCGTCGTCGTGCGTGCCCTTATCGCTCTATCTCCCATCCCAAGTGCTCACTAACCCTCTCGGTTACCAGTGCTGCGCGTCCTACCACCACTTCGCCTCCATCGACGACATCACACGCACCCTCGCCTCCTTCCTCAAGCCCGGGGGCTCCCTCGTCGTGGCGGACATCAAGGCCGAGGCGGACAACCGCACGCTCTTCCCCGAGTCGCACCGCGGCATGGTCCCGCACACGCACGGAATCTCCGAGGCGCGCCTGCGCGCGGCGTTCGAGGGCGCGGGGCTGGGCGGTTTCGTGATGAAGGATGTGGCGAGGATGGATATGAAGCATTGGGGACAGGAGGGGAAGGAAACGACGTGGTTTGTTGCGCGGGGCGTGAAGCCGGAGTGAAGCTGAGAGGCGGGTGTATCTATATCATCAGACTTAAGTGGCCGTGACGGGGGAAGATGTGGCAGACGTTTTACCGTATGTAGGAGAATTCGGATGCTACGGCGTGAAGTGAGCATGAGGTCTCAGTTGATGTGCACCGGTAACTTAGTTTCCGACGAATCGTGGACTGATCGTGTGGTGAGGACGGACAATACCATGTTCGAAGCAAGGGGAGTACTACACAAAATGATACAGCATACAACCACTACCGCGTGAGCTTCGACCGCGAACTCCCCGTGCCACCTCGCTTCAAGCGATTCCCCCGGGTCCGCGGAGGAGGAGCACGGGCTGCAGCAGCGCTGGAGGACCCACTGGCAGACGCCTTGCCGGATCCAGAGGCCCGCGCACCGCCCTTCCCGCTGTCGTTCGTCTTGACGCGCTTCGCCCGAGGCTTCTCGTCGGCGCCGTCGCTCCCGTGCTTCTTCGCAGGCTTGAGCTGGTCCCCGACCTTGTCGTTCTCCGGCCACACCGCCGCCTTCCCACCGCCGGGCGGAGGGTCGTCCAGCTTCGAGTCCAGGAGCTGGAGGAGTGCGGTGTGGTCGTCGACTCGAAGCTTCTTCCCCGGGGCAGGGATGCGCGTTAAAGCGTCGTAGCGCTCCCTGAACCACTCGAGCATGACGTCGAAGATCGCGTCGATCGGATGGTTCCCCGGCTTTCCATCGTCATCCAAGAAGCTGAAGCGCTTCTTGCCCGCGTCCTGGAGTCGCCCGTTGGTCATCGAGACCTGCTTGTGAAGGCCGCACAGGTACCGCTCCTGCTCCGCGTCGTAGCTGTAGTTGTCGAAGTAATCGAACATGGTCATCTGCAGGTTGTTGCAGTTGTTGCGCATGTAGCGCAGACCCATGTAGAGAGAGACGTGGAAGAACGCCTCCACATCGTCGGCCGTACGGACGGCGTCCTCAGGGTTGTCGAGGATCCAAGCCGAGGTAAACTGCCAAGTGCCCTGGAATGCGCGTCAGCAAGGGAGAAGACGGTGATGACATAGCTCAGAGCGTACGGTGCGGACAGGCTGACGAGCCGACTCGGTCTTTCCTTCACCGGGAATTGGTTTGGAGAGCTCCCAATCCGTGAGCATGCCCTTCCAAACAACGCGGCGCTTGCCGTCTGTGTCGAGAACGACAGTCGGGCAAATGAGGATGTTCCCCCCGCTCACATCGCGATGGAGGATGTCGGCGTTGTTCACCGCGTCCGCGTGAGCTGCATAGACGAGTCAGGACCTAAGGAAAATGAAAGTCCGCGAGTTCGGCGCACCTCGGACGCAATCACGGATGATGGACATGAGCTGCTTGCCGGAGCGGAACTCGGTCAGTTCCTTGCAGACCTCCTCGACGACGAGACGGTAGTGACGGAACGTTCGCACGAGATTCTGTCCACGATTTTGAAAGGCACTCGGCGTGGGACCTTGAGGGGGAGGAGGTTTGACCTCGGCTGCTGCTGGACTCTCTTCCTCCTCCGAGAGCGATGCAGCATCCGGTGAGGGTGGGCCCTCACCACGGCTCGAACTTCTTGAGGCGCTGCGGGAAGTCTGGCCAAACTCCCCCTCTTCGTCCGGTTCCTCGTCCTCGTCTTCGCAGCTCATCTCGTCATCAGAGGCTGGATCTGGATCTTCGTCGCCGGCGGAAGACGCAGCTGAGGAGGCATCGCTTTGGCGGGGAACGTACAAGGGGGTCTCAGTCTCCTGGTCGAGCTCGCCATCGCAGACGATCGTCGGGATGTTCCTGACGTTAGCATCTCGGAGTTGGCGCAGGACCTGTCCCTCCGTCTTAACGTTCTCATACGGAGGGCGCCAGGCGTCCTTGAGGAAAACGAAGCGCTTGTTGGCCTTGTCGTACGCGACGTAGCAGCGCGTCCCGCGTCCAGACATCCCGGGAGCGATGACGACCGGGTTGCCCACGAGGAAGTACTGCGGGCCGTTTGCGGAGGGGACCATGAGTCGATAACGGGGACAATTATCGGCGATAGACTTCTTGAAGAGCTCGCGGACAAAGCGGAAGGTCCACGGCCCTTCGCCCTCGACGACGGTCCCCTCGACCTCGGAGATGTCGGTGTTGTGCTCTTCGTCTTGGGCTTCAGTCATTGCGATGTAGTCGTCATCGGTAGGGAGGAGGAGGACCGCGGTCTCGTCGATGCCCTGCTTCTTGTCGCTGAGGCGAGAGAAACCCCAGAGGAGCTTGCGGAGCGTGTCGCGCTGCTCGATGTAGTTGAACGACGCAGAGAAGACCGTGCCAGATCGGTCCCAGCGAGTGGCACGCATCTTCTCACCGTTCACGAGGCAGAGGAACATTGCCGTGCGATGCTGGCGAGCGAAGGCGTGGGCGGCATAGGAAGTGATTTGGCCCCGAACGTCAACACGTGTCTCGGCATCCGCGTCGCCCTTCTTGTTGTCGTCATAGGGATCAAGAGAGCCAGTACCTTTCTTGAACTCGATGAGAATCCGTTGGCTTTCCCAGTGAGGACGTCCATCGGTCGGCAGCTCGTCCTGGAGGTGGATGGCGCCATCGACCTTCAGCTTCTCGGAGTCGCCTGGGTCCCAACGATCCTGCGACAGAGCAAGGCGGTAACCAGGGCAAGGTCCGATGGCGTCCTTCGTGATTGGGTTCAACCACTTTTGCTGCGACACGAGCGACAGTGAGCAGGCGGAGTGAAAGGTGGTTACGGACCACTCACCCATGCTTCTGCGATCTGCCTCTCGCTTCCTCCCTTTCCTGCCGCCTTGGCAATCATATCGGCGATGTTTTTGGACATCTGTGGCGGCTTTCTCTTGACCGACATGACGCGGGAGTGGTTGTCGGAGGATGTTATCGGGGTGAAGGCGGCGATGAAGTCTTCGATCTCGAGGTGGAAGCCCATGTTGGCGTTGCTGTCAGCGTGCTCCTTTCGTTTGTCTTTGAACAGAGGGTTGTCGGTCCTGAAGGCAGTGAAGATGCCGCGGAAAGGAGAGGTGTGGGGTATCAGTGGTTCGGGAAAGGTTCGCGCAACCACCACGTCAGACATGGTGGTGCGGGAGAGAGACGATGCACATACCGGAACCAGGAAGCGGTTGGGTTTTATATGCCCTCGGGTCGTCTGGGGTGACGCAGCGTGGTTGTGGTCGGGATCAACTGGCGATAATTGCGGACTTTGATTTCTGCGAAGCCATGTAAGCACATGCATTGATTCAGCGACGTTGGAGATGACGAACAATTGCCTGGATTACAAAGTCCTTTGTCCTCGGCTGAGGTCGAGATGGGCGTACAATGCGAACTTGGGTGGACGCGCACCGCAGTGGGTGACGCGTGACTGATGGTACCACCCGGCAGGCCGGCACCCGCGAGACGGCCACCTCGGCATCACGCCTCGTGTTTGTCACGTTTGTGGGGGGTGGTTACGACCAAGTTGCACGGCTCCGACAAGTGCGGACCAACCTGGACCAGCGAACAAGGGACCGTCTCTGAGTGCGGAGGATCTGGATCAAGCCTCTTTCTTGCAGTTCGGACCGGTCTTGTCCTTGCTGCTCTCATCAATGTTACCCCTCACTTATCATCTTCTCGACCTCCAGCCACTGCCGTAGAGTCTGAGACTTCTCTTACCCAACTCTATGTCGTCCGAGTCACTGGGATGCGACCGCTCGGACGCCCAGGTCATAGCTGACGAAGTAGTCACGGTGGCACCCGAACCACCGTCGTCGTCCCGTCCACTGCACCCAAACGCAACGTCAAGAAGGTACCCCTACTGAAAATCGTGATTGGGGTGCACCAAGGACATTCAGAGTATGTCTTTTCACTGTACTGATGCAGAGATAAAAAGAGTGACCTCGCTTGAAACATGCTACCCACATCCATCTGCCACGCCCCCTCAACCCGGTCTAGGTCGCCAAGTGCGACGACGTCTAAGATATCCCTATGGCCTGGTACGACATACCCTGGCACGGCGAAGTGCTGTTGAACTATGCGATCAAGCAAGGCGGGGCTATACTCTCGAAGAAGTCGACGCTCGGTGCATACGACATTGTCCCCACGTGGGTCCGGCTCCAGCGCCGCTACTTAGTACTACGCCAAACATGGGATTGCCTTGCGTGTGCAGGATGTATACGGGGAGGACGCTCACGGCATCGAGAAGATCGTCAGCTTTTACGACAACTGGGAGATGCCTGCCTTGACCAAGCAGCAGCGCTGGACGGTGTTCGACACGCTCACGGAGATGGGCTACATGCCAGGCGAGGCGATGTGGCATCTGGATATAAAGGAACCCGTACGGTCTCATTCCAGCTCCCCTGCGCCGTACACTGAGTTGAACTGATGTTGCTTTGCCTCTCACAGCTTCGAATTGGACTCCACGCATTTGCAGTCGGTTATTCTCTCCTACGCCAGCTTCTCCAGGCAGAGCAGGCACGACCGCACAAACGACCGCACCTCCGCTATTGACGTTATCTGGCAGTCTAGCCCCCTCGAAGAGAGTGCAAACGTTCAGCCCACGCTCGTGCACGGAATAGCGTGTTCCGTGACATTGATGGCAAAGGTTCCCCTCGGTCTGCGGCAAACGATATGATCTAGCAGACACAGACGACGACGATACAATGGATGCACATAGCATTGCGGAAGACGTGGGACTGAAAGGATTGCTCTAAGCATACAAGTAGATCCATATGAATACATGCGATGTGTATAGTACGTGCGCGACCAGATGAGATATGAGAGATGATCCAGAGTCCGAGTGTCCATGAGACAAAAAACATGCAAAGCGATCCCGAGGACATTCTGCAAGGTGAGGTGTCGTCAGTACGCATTCTCAACACGACAGTGACGGGAAGAACGGCGAGGGAAGAGCGCATCAGAAGGAACAATTGGCAATAATTTGGTTTATCTCCATGCTAGAGTCAGAACAGGTCTGAAATTTTCTCATCTTGTGCGACGACGAAGGGGCCCCAGAGGGCAAAGTGTGAAGGGGAAGGAGAGAGCGGAGGATCGTGTACTCACATGACGGTATAACATGAGATGAGATGGTGTATGCGATGCAACAACGTAACCTGCAAAGTTCGGCAGTCAGCATCCACGTTATCGAGCACGGTGCGAGAAGCGAATGATCAGAGTAAAAAGGCAATGTACGGGTGTCCTCGGTCCCTTGCGGGTCGGTACAGGTCTGAGAAGTAAATCATCACAAAGACGCAAGCGCGGCCAGAGGCGCGATGCGAACCAGGTCTTAACCAAAGAACTAGACTCACCTCGACAGCAGACAATCAAACAGAGACTGAGACAGGAGGCCTCGAAGGAGGCATCGCGGTGGGCATCGGCTGCCAACGCGTCCTCGACGGAGCTCGCTCGCCGTATGCCCAATCCTCCTCTTCGTTCACCTGCTCCCTCGCGACAGCGTCGCAATCCTCCACACAGACGCTGATCCCGACGCCGTCCTCTGCCTCTAGAAGAACCTCGAGCCCCGGACCTCGCCGCTCTTGCTCCTCTTGGATCTCGAGCCTGCGGAGCGCCGCGATGAGGTCATGTGCGAGCGCAGTGGAATTCGGTGGGTCTTCGCGGATCTGCTCCCATCCAACGGGAGGGGAACCTGGCGGAGAGATGAGGAAGTTCTTCTCGTTCGCTGGTGGCCGCAGGTAGTGGTTGTGTTCTTGGGTCTCGTCGGACTCGATCGGCGTCGGGTCGGCGCGGTAGACACGGAGGATATATTCTGGTCTGTGCAGCATCACATTGTCAGCATGACAAGACATGCGCGACGCTCGAGTACATACTCACTCGTTGTTCATCTCGCCGAGGATGAGACCATCGTTTGTCTCCTTGGCCATCTCGGCGTCCTCTTCGGAGAAGTATACGAGGATCACACGAGCAAGGCCCTTGATCGGCGCCCACGTATGGAGTGGACCATATGTCGAAAAGTGACTCTTGAGGGCCTCTTGGATGACGGGCTCGAAGAAGTGTGTAGGCAAGCGCGTAATCACCAAAGTATTCGTGCGCTGCGGCGAGACAGGACTCGACGATGTCAACGACGGCGGGCTGGTTGGCGAACCCGGCGACGACGGGATCGAAACAGTCAGGTTGTGGTTGTTGACCATGGCTGTAGGTCGTGTATAGGGTGAGAAGGGTGGGGAGGAGGAGAGGGGGGGGGGAAGGTCGGAGATGAGTGGGAGAAAGGAAGAGAGTGCGACGCGATATAGTAAAATTCACCTGCGATTACATAAGCAGGCCACTTCGGCGCCTCGGCACTGCTTGTCGCTGCGCAACTCAGCGCCATCAGTCAAGCATTTCGCCGACGCTCTTCTCATCGCAGCTACAATACATACGTCTACGTGTGCTATGCTGCATCGGCACGGAGACAACGAGCTTCACAGCCCCCCTTCAGCGGGTTGCTGATTCCAGTTGACAGTATACGAATATCGACTCGGACTAGTACCGAGTCGGCGGACCGTGAAGCTTTGAAGGGAGACTGATGCGGTGGACGTAAGGATACAATCGTTATATAGGACGGATATCGTACAGCAGGCAAAACAGATCATGTTGAGTGCCTTTCCTAATGCACATCTAAACGTGTCAGTGGCGGCGTGAGCAAGTGACAGGAACAACCGAAGCCTGTGCACTGCCAGTGCAGGAATGAGTTTGGACGTGGCCAAGGAGAGGAAGATTCGCAGCGCACCGCAGTTGTAGGAGTCGTCAGCATTGTGGCAGTATTTACGACGACTTCTCCTTCAACCTCTGAGCAATCTCAGCGTTCTTCTTCTGGAGCGCCTCGACCCTCTCCTCCTTCGACGCATCGTACGACACAGTGGTCTGGTTGAAACTACGGCGGTCATTCAGCAATAGCAAGGCGATCAGAGGAACAAAATAGTCGCTTACGGATTCTCCGGTGACTTCTGGAATTGCTTCCAGAGGAGGTCCTGTGATTCAAAACCGAGTCAGCGATGTCCGCAATGAAGGGTACTAGTAAACGCACATGGTACTGTTGCAGCCGTAACCCAGGATGCTATCGTGATGATGATCATAGGAAGGTGAGTACCGCAATATGGGCTGCGTCGATCAATCGACGTACCTCTGCCCTCGCCTTGGGAAGCTCCCTCTCCTTGTACGCCTCAAATGCACCCTTGACTCTCCGCTGCAGGTAACATTAGTATGCGGTCCTGTAGTCGGTGCCATGGCGGTACTCACCTCTGGATGTCTCTCGATATCGGCCGCCTTCGAGCCTATGCTTGCCTTGTCCATCTTCGCAGTGACAACCTCCAACAAGTCGATCGCGTTGTCGATGCCCGTCGCCGTGAAAGACTCGACCTCCTTCGGTGCCTCATCGCCCGGCGCGTCGCTGACCGCACCCAGACCTCCTCCCGCCGCAATCGCTCCAGGACCAGCAGGCTTGACATCCTTCTTCGCAGCGGTGGTCTTCTTGGCTCCTGCCTTGGGTGCTGCCTTGGGCTTGGACGGTGCACTGGCCTCCTCCTCAGCGAGCAGGCGGGCGATCTCCGCCTTGCGTGCGAGCTCGGCCTTGCGCTTCTCCTCCTTCTCCTCCTTCGCTTTGTTGGCCTTACCTCCTTGAGCCCACTTCTCAGCCTCCTTACGCTCCTGCGGTCGCAGTACACGAATCAGTATTCGGCAGGAGAGACGGTGGCTGCGAAACATACCCTCTCCGCCTCAGCTGCGGCGTTCTTCTTGGCCTCGTTTTCGGCCTTCTTGGCCCTCCCGGACTCTTTCTTCGCGTTTCCTCCCTTCGGTGGCATGATGGAGTGAGTGAAGCTGAAGATGGGTGGTCGTGGATGCGAGAAGAGATGCGTGCGGAACCGAGTGCAAGACTCAGTGATCGGGCGATGACATAGGATCTTATCTTATCTCGACATTCCAATCTAATCTCATCTACGTGTCAACTCGGTGACTCTCGAGATCTCAGCTGCCATGCCCACTGGACTTTGCCCTCCTGGTACTCGTACTTACTCGGACAACCACCATGAGCCGAGCCATACTTGACTGGAATCACTTAGATCTTAGCATGGCGAGGCTTGAGGTCTGTGTGGGTACTGGGAACTAGGTAAGCCAGGTAGACCGAGAATTACGGTCGCACCTCACTAGTGTGGACGTGTGCATGTTCAGTCGTTACTTCAGCAATGGCAAGGGTTGGCAGACTAACATGTAGTAGTCTCCGGGGATTCATATGGACCATTGTATCAAGGTGATGTACGACATATAAAAAGAGTTCGACGAATTTATGTTTATGGCCGCCCATCTCGCAGAACGCCTCTCCTATCCTCCAGAGTCCAGGTGGTCACTGTTCTGGCCATGAGCTTGCATGACGCGTGGTACGCCATAGCCCACAGTTTCCGCCACGCAACATGAGCATGCGCACACCTCAACGTCGAGCTACTGTGAAGGTTCTATCGTACTTCGGTGCGGTCAACTTGGCTCCGAGCTCCTATGGTATGTACGACAGCTTTACAGCATAGTCCCCGTGCGCACACGTCTTCCAATGGACGCACCGGAGTCGCCTCGGGTCTTTCGACCGCCTATGACCTCTCTCAAAAGCCCATCCTGGGTCAAAGATAGTCACCGCCGGGTCATGCGCCGCGCCGCCTCTCCCACAGTACACGGCTTCTGCATGATCTCCTGAAGTTCTGGTCATCAACGCCGCGCGTTCTCTCTCATTTCCCCCGACTCTCAGCATGTGGATGAATCAACAGCGAGGTCTTCTTCGGCTCACATCCCGCCTTCTATGTCGACTCGCTCCATGCCCACGGGGTCCCTGAAGATCTAGTTCCTTCTTCCCTCTCGTATAAGAGACGTTACAGCCAGCACTCCATACTCTGAGGCTCAAACTCCGTTCCCCGTTTTGCCTTCACGATGAAGTTCGCCGCCCTCGCGATCTCGCTCTTTGCCCTCCCATCCGCCTTTGCGCAAACGGCAACGAACGTCTCGGTCTCATTCGACCAGACGTACGACAACCCCGGTGGCTCCCTCACCACTGTCGCATGCTCCGACGGCCCTAACGGGCTCATCACCAAGGGTGCGTCCTCCTTCCGCCACTTCCTCCGTCGTCCACATTGGCGTCGTCGACACTAACGCGTGCACAACTGGGGTCACAGGCTTTTCGAACTTCACATCGCTCCCCGGCTTCCCGAACATCGGAGGCGCGTTCGCAATCGGGGGCTTCAACTCTGCGAACTGCGGGACGTGCTGGGCGTTGACGTTCAACGGCACGACGATCAACGTGCTTGCCATCGATACTGCGTCCAACGGGTTTAACATCGCGCTCGCGGCGATGAACAAGCTCACGAACAACCAGGCGGAGTTCTTGGGCCGCGTCAACGCGACGGCGCGCATGATTGGCCAGCTCGATGCATGCGAGGAAGGGTCGAGGACGGGTGGGGCGGAGTGAATGTGAGGTGAGACGAGGGCGACTATCTCGCTGAGCGGACAGTTTCGGACATGAACGGACCATGTGTATGATCACGGACTTGGGAGTTCTCGGTACGGACATCGATTCAATTGTATGCTCTCAGGGACATGGATTGCAAAAGAATATTCAACGGACGCCTGTCGCTCAGACCTGCGGTGTCCCTCATGAAACGACAAGTCACATAGTAGACTGTGCACAGGAGATGAGGCCTGGACGTGTTCTGAGGTTCACAGGCCCCGAAGGTGATCCTCGACCGTCTTCCACTTCCAAAGCGATTGTCCAGGATTGATCAGCTCGTTCGAGTTGTCCGAGAAGTCAAGCTTGCCCTCTCCTATAAGCACGCTGTCAACCTAGTTGTCAGTATGCCTGATGACACTGGAAGACGTGACTGAACATGCTGACCGAAGGAAACCAAGAATGGCGCCTGGAGCGTTCGGAGCCTTCTTCAACTCCTCCCTCTTCGCGTCGAGGTCCTCGGTCACGATCTTGCCCTTCTCCACACCCTTGACGCGGGCGACAATGTCGCGGATATCCTCAAAGCTGAGGGTGTTACTGGCAATGCGTACTTCGTCCGGGACCTTCGCCGAGGTTGCAGGCTCGATGGCGAGGATTGCGAGTTGTGCGAGCGCCTTGCCGACATCGGGGAGCGAAGTGAAGGTTACCTTCCCACTTGGTGATCCGTACGTTGTGAATGTGTTGTTCTCAACGTCGAAGCCAACTGGCAATATGGTCGAAGTTTAGCGCGGAAAGCATTGATGAATCTGCCTGGTACTCACGCCACGGCTGTGCAGGAGAGCGCAGTGAGTTAAGAAGAGTATGCCGCAGACTACGAAGAAAAGCTACTCACTCCAGTGAATGCGATCTGGAGGAAGATACTGGTGTAAACCGCGACGACCTTCTTGCCCTTCACCTTCTCGCGAGTCTCGGCGGCGAGCTTCTTCTTGATGACCCATTCATCGTTCTCGTAGCCCGCGAAGTCGCTCAGACGGTGATCACTGCAATTATTTGTGAGCTGCCTGCTGGTCTAGTGCGCAACTGAACAATGCTTACATTCCGAACTCGCTCAGGAAGTAGACCTTTGCGCTGCTCCTGGCAACAGCGTCGATGAGGCCATGCTTCACAGCATCGGAGGCTTTGGCAGGCAACGTGTTCACGATGGCATCGACGCCTGCGAATGCCTTGTCGAACGCCTCGCTCAGGTTCGCCTCGTCGAGCTTATAGAGCTCAGCGCCCTTCGCGGCCAACTCTTGAGCCTTCTCTGATGCTGTGTCTCGGACGAGCACGCGAACGGTAGGGAATGATGACCGAAAAGAAGTGAGGAACTCGGTGCTGACTGGGTGACCTACAAGAGCGGTTATGAGGAGGTTAACGGATGCAGGTAGACGAACCCTGATGACGGCACTTACCTAGAGTTCCGGTGCCACCAACGATCGCAACAGTGTATCCGGGCATTCTGTGTACGGAGGCGATTGGATTGTGGTTGTGCTGCTGTTTGCGAAGGTAAGGATGATTGAGGTCGTCTCGGATCGCAATCTCCTAGGCCATATATATGTACCGTATGCTTGAGTGTTCTGGAGTCGGCCGCCGAGCTGGAGCATGAGCGCCGATGGCGCACTCTTCGCCTTCGATGTCGTCGTCTTCCATCTAGTCCTGCCCAGTCAGGAAGCCAAGACGTCGTCATGCGGCCTCAGACTTGCGTCCAACAGCGCAGAAGCTCAAGTCCAGCCTGTCGATGCCTATGTAATACAGGTAGTAATAGGGCGAAGGCGTTCGTAGGTGATTTCTGATAAGTGTGGTAATTTGTCTGCAGGTGTTCGTCAGCACGATAGAAGGTATTTGTGGTTCCAGATGTTACCTTGACTGAGTCTGGGAAGACCTGTGCGATGAACGCACGAAAGCAATTGTAAGATGCGTACTCATCATCTCGTCATGTTCGACAATGCTGACATACTGTGGCTGTGTGCTCTGTAAGTCACACCCTCAGAGGCCTCAGATGCAAGCTCACTGTGCAACGTATAAGCGCAAAATACGATGATGTGAGAATGCTAGATTCGCTGATACTGGTCGGAGACGATGAGAATGTCCAGTCGGGAAGATGAGTGAGGTACTTCGAGATGTATGCTGAGCGAGGATGAACAGTGAGCGCATTACTTCAACACTCCGAACATGAGAAGAGCCAGACGCAAATCGGGCATCCAACCATAGGTCGTATCAGGCACCGTTGCTCCTCAACAGCACTGCGAGAAGCAGCGCGTCGACTGGAAGTTGACGTGTAGGAGGCCGGCCCCGGAAGTCTCGTCCACCTCCGTATCTGCGTCTTCCGACTGTTCCTTGCCCGAGTACTAGTCGGAGCCGTAGATAGCCGCTAGTTCGTCCTCCCTATTAGCCTTCTTCCGCTTGGCAACGGGCGAGGCATCTCCGTTCGGACCATAGTCACTCAACGACTCATCGTCACTCGCTTCATCGCCACTAGAAGAGCGCAAGCCGTTCTGACCTGTGAGGAGGTCGCCGACGTAATCCTCCGTGGGCCAATCATCCCTCTCCAGCATTCCTTGTAGCAGTGCCTTGAAGTATGCGTGCGTCTTGACCCGGGCGGCGGAGCCCACCACAGACTGAGCGAGCGGGGAGGGACGGCGAGCCTTCGAACTCGACTTCGTCTTGTATTTGTTGTGCTTCCGCCACGCGACCTGCGCACGATCGTACGTAATTTCCGCATATCTGGCCCTGAAGAGGGGGAGCATGTCCGCAAGGATGGTATTCAGAGGATGGCCGTCTTCGCCGTCGCTTCGTATGAATTGAATTGGGCCGCCAGCGGTAGAGAGGAAGCCACTCTGCATCGCGGCCATTTTCGTCAAGCCGCACCGATACTCGTTCTTCACCAGCTCGTAAGAGTCGAAGAAAGAGCGCAGGAAGGACCGAGCATCTGGAACGTTGCTCCGCAGGAAGCGCACGCCCGCGTAGAGGACAACGGAGAAGAAAGACTCCAATTCGTCCTCGACAGCGACGTGCAGCCTCACCCAATAGAGGAGGGCTGCAGACTTGAATTGCCAGGTGCCCTGCGGAATGATGAGGAACGTCTACGAAAGGAGGACATCGCATGGGTACTCACTGCTCGCTCTGATTGTCGGGCCCGATGAGGTTGACCATCCTCCGGGATAGGGTTGGTAAGTTCCCAGTCGGCTAGGATCCCTCGCCACTCAACCTTGTATTGCCCGTCATTCTTGACGAGGGTCGGAAGGATGAGGACGTTGCTGATGCTGATGTCGCCGTGTACCAGCTTAGCGTTGGTCACCGCATCCTCATGCGCTGTTGCTTCAGAGTCAGAATCATCCACCAGCTCAATGATCGAATGGACGTACCTTCTACGCAATCCAACACGACCTGAATGAGCTGACGAGGCGTCTTAAATTCGGTCAAGGGCAAGCAGACCTCGCTGACAACGAGCCGATAATGGGAGAGATGGCGTATGCGCGGCTGCTTGCGTCGCTTGGTGTCTACGCCAGTCGATGTGGTCGTACCCGAGCGATTGCGCTTCGATCCACGACTACCTTCGCCAGGCTCCTCGGGGTCTTGCACCTCGCACTCCGACTTCCAGTGGTAGTGCATCTGGGTTTCTTGGCGGAGGTCTCCGGCACACACCAGAGCCGGAATCCGTGACACGTTCGCCTCGTGCAGCTGTTCAAGGATCTTGCCCTCCGAGTCGACGTTCACGTTGTAGTGCCGCCAGGTGTCCTTGAGCCAGACAAAGCGTTTGGTGTGCACGTCGACAGCGATGTAGCCTCGCGTACCCCGACTAAGCATGTCAGGAGCCTCGAACATTGGGTTGCCGATGAGGAAGTACTTGAACTGTCCAGGGCGGTCGGTCGGAACGGCGATACGGTACCTCGGCGCGTCTCCCGCAATGGAGGCAGCGAACTTCTCGCGGACGTACTTGAACGCGCCTTGAACGGGAGCAGACCGCAAGCCAGTGGAACAGTCTGCAGGAGAAGGGACAGCAGTGCCTTCGTCCCCGCAGATGTCCTCTGGCTGACCTTCGAGCGGGCCTTCAGCGATGCAGCTCATGAGCCGGTACCACTTGTGCCTTTTCCCAAGGGGTGTCGCCGTCGGGTCGAGACCTTGATCCGCACCGGACAGCATGAAGAACCTCCAGAGGAACTCGCACAGAAGGTCAGGGTCCTGGACATAGTCGAACGCTTCGGTGAAGATGGTTCCGGCGCGTTCCCAGCGCAAGACGCGCGCCTCGGTACCGTTGACGAGGAACGTGAAGATGGCGGTGCGTTGCTGGCGGGCGAAGGCGTATGCTGTGTACGACGCGAGCTTTCTGCAAATCTCAGTATGCGTTCTCGCCTGCTTGTCGCCCGAGATGTCGGTGAATGGGTCGTTCTCGGCGCCGCCGGCCTTGAACTCGACGAGAGCACGCTGACGACCCCAATGCGGACGCCCGTCGATGGGATGCTTCCTGCGAGAGTAGAAGGCGGCATCCACCTTGGGCTTCTTCAAGTTGGAATCAGTGGGGTCCCAGCAGTCTTGTGTCTCGAGGCAAACCACGTAACCACGGCACAAGGACCTCACTTTATTGACGACAGCGACCTTGCAGACACCTTGGTAAGCATGAAGACGCAGGTTTGGCGGTAACCACTCACCCATCGCTCCGCGAGGTCCTTTTCAGAAGTGAAGCCGACGACAGCGTCGAAGGTGATGCGAGCTGGTTTGGGCTTGCGATGGGATTCGGGTGGGAGGGGGAGGAAGGCTTCGAGGAAGTCCGAGGATGGTAAGCAATACAACATACTTATAGCTTCCTCTATAACTGCTACTTGGAGTCGAATTGTGGGAAGAGGCAGGAGCAAGCACTGTTTGAAGCAAGTTGAACTTGTGGGACTACCAATTTGTATGACGCGGCGGCGGAGTGACTGATGCCCGTACTTAGCCGGCATGGCACCAGCGTCTATGGTGGTTGGTAACCACCAAGTATGAACCTTGGGGACCGAAAACCCATATCCACCTCCTACGGAGCTACTTCCCATGCAGTCTGCCAGCTTCATGTTGAACGATACGCTAAAGGACGCACGTCGCGCAAGACAAGAGCGCATCCTCCTTAACTCCCACTAGGTCTCGCAAGCTGACCACGGAGAGTTGAAACGGCAAACGCGAGTCGATAGTAAAAGGAGAAAGGCTAGGACTACATCAGTAGACTGTACAACAGCAGCATCGAGCAATTACACGATAAACAAGAAAGATAACGGAGAGAGCAGAGCGCGATGTGCGGTATGCATAGTGCAATGTGACTCGTGAGGTGTTCCAAGTTGCGATGAGCATTGGTTGAATCCAGATCAGATCCTCGACAAGCAGGGTATGCAGCAGCGGGGAGAAGACAAGAGGACAGAGAGAAAGGTATGCCAACGTGAAAGCCGTAGTAATGATATGTAGTCGTGTCACTGTATTGATGGACCGTGGCGAGATGTTCCGAGACGTTCGGCGCTGAGACAGGAACAAGAGAAGGGTACGGTCCACTAGTCCGACGTCGTCGACGACGAGTCATCAGGCGGCGCACGGCTCGGTGGACGCGTGGGCGGCCTGGTCGGAGGTCTGCTCGAGCCCGCACGAGACGTCGCCCGGGAGCGCGACCTCCTCCTCGAACGCTCCTCCGCCTCCCGCTCGCGCGCCTCCGCCTCCCGCATCTCCGCCTCGCTCATCGGATAGCGGCGGACGCACTTGAGCTCGAATGTGCATGGGAGCACATCCCTGCACATCTCGCGCACGAGGTGCGGGTCGTCAACGACCCCGCCGAACATCGTGTCCTGCCCGAGCCAGTCGCACCGGAGCAGCGTCTGCTGCAAACGGCCACCGGGCACGCCGTGCGCCGTCGAGCGGTTGTGGTAGAACGACTCCGAGAGCAGGCGCTTCTGCTGGCGTGAGGCGTTGTCGTATTGTGGCTGCGAGAGCCGTGCGTACATCGACTCGTGGATGGCCTCGATCACGTCGCCGCATGTGACGCCCATGGACTCATTCGATGCGGGTACTTCGATCGTCCAGGGGAACGAGCGCGAAAGGAGACGGATCTTCGTGACGCGTGGCCACGTCGCGGGGGCATTTCGGCCGTGATGCCACGATCGGCCTGGTCGATCGCTGGACCGTTGGCAGTTGCCGGTGGGGAACAGCATGTTCCACTTCAGGTAGTCGCGATCGAGCGCATCGTTGGGAGGTAGGATCAGTGGATTGATCTCAACCTTCGCCTTCATCCGGTGCGCCAGCATCGTCTTCAGGACGGGGCCGTCTACGGGCAAAGTTCAGCATGCATGAGCGGTGAGTCGAAGTGATGCACGTACAGTCCTCGCCCTCAGTGAACTTGTCCAGTTCGTCCCAAGGCTGCTTCTCCTTCGGATGCGGCATCCGTCCTCCGCCAGAATGCGACTGCTGCAACGGAGGCGCGCCACCGCCCATGCCACCCATTGGCACAGTACCACCGGCAGGAGTAAACGGATACCCTGCGGGCATTACACCTGGCATCCCGCCGCCCATCATGCCGCCCATCATGCCCGGCATACCACCAGGCATACCACCGGGCATTCCGCCGGGCATTCCGCCGGGCATTCCACCCGGCATTCCACCCGGCATTCCACCCGGCATACCACCAGGTATTGCTCCTGACATCATGAACGGCGTGGTATACTGTGGCATACCCATGGGCATGCCCATCCCATAGGGCATCCCTTGAGGCGGGAGAGGTTGCTGGAAAGTGCTGTACCCCGTCTGCGAGCCCGCCGCACCCATGTAGGGCGTACCTTGGGGCGCGCCTGCGCGAACGTATGGCGTCCCGCCTGCGTTGCTGCCGCCGCCAGTCATGCCCGGCGTAGGGAAGCCCGTAAAGTCCGTCGAAAATCCTTGATTGGATTGCATCATGGGTGTTGCGCCGCCGGGGAGCGCAACGGGTGGGATGAAGTAGGATCCCGGCATGCCGCCGAAGGGTTGGCCGGCCATGTAGGGCGACTGCCCGGGGAAGGTCTGTCCTTGGGCCCAAGACGGGGCTTGGGGTGGGTTGTTGGGCGAGAGGTGCGGAATGACTGGCGGAAGAGGATTGAGTGGGGTGTTCCGCCACCGCCGCTGGGCGATGGGAATGGAGGGATGATGGGTGTGAATGCCATCGCGTCGGCCGCGCGCAGGCTATCTATGACTCGCGGATGCGCGTCCTAGGATGATGACTTGGAGCGGGGATGTGAGACTGGGACCGCAAGCAATGCGCGGGGCACAGTGCGCAGAGGACCGCAACATACCTTTTTTGACGACACCGGACAACACAGCCAGATGCGATGACTCGAGTCCCGCGCGATCCACGAGGTCTCCACGAGCTTGCTGCTTCTTGACCACCAGGAGGATCCGGTCGACGAGTGGAACGGAAGAAACACAGGGTTTTGCGAGTTCCGGCTGGAGGAGATGCCCGCGTGCGGCAGTAGGGTGCAGGGTACGGCTGATTGTCAGCGATGTCGGCGATTATGTCGCTGATATAGCTGCGATTACGGGGCGTTTCGTGACATGAGCGCACTGCGCACGTTCATGAGGCGTTGTCGCGCATAATTGACATGCACGTCGTCGTCGTCGTTGAGGAAAGAGAACGAAATCACCGTCGATGAAGGTCGCTGCGACTGAGCGCGGTTCAACATCCGACAGACGGAGTCGAGGCGAGACGCGTCTTGACGCGAGACGATTGGCCCGCCGTTGCAACTCCGATAGGCTCCGCTACTTCCCCGCCTGGTGTCTCCGACGACCCCCGGACCAGATGCAGCGCTCATCCTCGCCTCACCACGGCCGCGAGGCTTGCAGTTCGCAGCACTATAGACTTCTGCTTGATCGGCGTGTTAAGGGAAGCAATCAGTGTACAGGTGAGCATGATCTCATCCGATAAGTGACTTTGAGGCGCCAGGACCTGGCCAGGACTCTCATCTAAAAGTGAGTACTTCGGGAAACCTGAACTTATATCGCCCCGGCTTCCTTGACTCGTTCCGCCACCAGTTATTAACCTTTTCCGCCGCCGGCCAGCAGTTCCGCCATCTCTCTACGCCGGGAACATAACCCTTGACCAGGACATCCTCAAACTTGATCTCTACACGAAACTATGGCGGATACGATCGGGAAGTGGGCACCGGGCTCAAGCTGTAAGTCATACCACTCTTCGCGTCTTTCAGCAGTCATGAGATATGGCATTAGACGGCCCCGTCCTATCTCAGACGGACCTATACCTCCTCGGTACTGAGCTTGAGCTCAACCCTATCCTTGCGAACACAAGCGAGTCGTTCCAGCTGATCTTCAATCTCTCTACCGGTGCGTGCCTCCTCCATCCCTTCCGACAACCCGGTATCTGAGAACGGCATGCGCGCGTTGATCAGGGCAAACTGGCGGATACAATCACGAAGCACGCGATCGAGATATTCCGTTCACCTCGAAGGAGGAACCCGCCACCATGCCCCGAGTGGAGGAGCTCATCATCATCACCGAGTTCAGTCCATGGTGCACCATCATCAAGAACCCTAACGGAGTCACCCTCGGAGACATCTGTACCACGCTGTTCAAGGAGTGCGTATCCGCTATCCTTCTACGTTCATTTGGTCAAGTACTGAGCGCGACTTCGCACTCCCAACAGATATTCGGAGAAGATGGTCACAGAGAAGGAGTTCGACTCGCTCCCGCCTCGTTTGCAGGAGCAAGTGCGACGATACGCTTCATCCGCCACTGGCGCTGGATGGCAGCAGTACTACTCTCCTCCCGTAGCCCCCACACAGTTCCGGAGAGTTGGTAAGTCGCTGTCCCTACCAAGTACCCGGAGCCTACTGAGCGTCATCCTGCGTAGATTGGCTCCGAGAACGCGTGTTCTTCGACAAGCTCACGCGAAAGGACAGCTACGCGAAGGCACGCTTGGGCTACTCCGCCCCGAACATCTTCGTTCTGATGCTCTCCAACTACTGAGTCCTGCTTCATGCTGCCCCCTCCCGACTACTCACACGCTCACACGCATCATGTTACGACCACTCTGTGACCCGATGCACACGATGCTGGACACTCCATCACCCACATACACATATTACCTCACTTACCCTTACATTGATCCCCCGATTCCCTCCATATTGTCTGTTATACCTGCGCTATTCTGTACTTCTGCGATCCGCGATCCCCAAGCTGTGCTATACCACTGTATCGAAGCCTTTCCCTCCCGTTCTCTTCCACCATCTGGTTTAGTCCTCTCGGAGTCGCACCATACACTCTGCTAACATGCATCGGATGCAACTGTGCTGAACGCGAAAGATTCGCATAGGTCGGTGCTACCTCCGCCTCGTAGACTGAATGTGGTGCCACACTCTCACGAAACAACCGGCAGGTCGAGTTGAGGTCGAGTTCGAAGTCCATATGCTTCGGAAATCGATCAAGGTGCCGTGGCCTTTCTGTTTCGCGTCGTCTTCTTGCGGCTTTGCTTGGACGAGGGTTCGTCGTCTGAAGTGTAACGTGCCTTGAGGATTCTGTTCCGCTTCGTGTTCTTGCGAGGGCGCTTCGGCACGGGCTCGTCGTCCAAGCTCTCTGAAGCCGTCTCCGCCCCATTTTGTTCGTCGTGACTAACTGTAGTTTCCTCCAGAAGGTCACGGACCTTGTCTTTCTGCGACCAGTCTCGCAGAAGACACTCTTCAAGCAAGTTCAGTATCGCAGTGTGGTCCTCCAGCTTCTGCGCGACCTCGCGGACCTTGTCGGTGACCGGTGCCATGCCAGCCAGAGCCGCCACGATAGCATTCTCCGCCGCAGCTGGGGCGTTGAGAATGGTGTAGCGGGCCTCGAACCACGTGAGCAGCGTACCGATCATGAAGTTGATCGGGTGTCCGTCGCCTTTACTGGTGTCGTCCAGCCAGTGGTATAAACGACCGCACACCTTCGGGAGACACCCGCGTTCCATGGAGCGGCGCTTGTTGCAGCCGCACCAGTACTGCGTGCCAGCGTGCATATGGTCGTACTCGTACGCCTCGAAGTAGTCGAAGATGGCCAGCGGGACGTTGAGGCAGGTGTTGCGCAGGAACCGGAGGGCGTTGTACAGGATGACGTAGAAGAAAGACTCGAGCTCATCGGCGGTCGCTAGTGCGGTTGAGTGGTGGTCGAGGATCCAGGCGGAGGTGTATTCCCAAGTGCCCTGTGCGAGGACACGGAAAGCTGGTGAGTACTGCACTATACTGGAGACGGCTGGACATACTCACTGTGCCCCTTGTAACCTGCAGATCCGCCGCTACGGGTCTGGACGACTCCCAGTCGATGAGAAGCCCCTTCCAAACTACTCGCAGCTCTCCGTCTTGCTCGCTGCGAATTACCGTCGGAGAAATCAAGACGTTTCCGGCGCTGATGTCGCCGTGTAGGATATGTGCTTTCGCGACAGCATCGGCATGTGCTGCAAGAGAGTCAAGTCAGCGTCCGCAGCGCAGCGGCGACATGCCAGTAGAGCGGAGAGGACGCACCTTCGACGCAGTCGCGCACCACAGAAACCAACTGCTTGCCATCCTTGAACGTCGTCAGAGGCATGCCCACTTCTTCTACGACGACACGATAGTGCCGGCAATTGGGCTTGTCGCTGTTCAACCGGCTCGTGTGGGAATCCTCGCCGCGGTGCGTGTTAGACGGTTTCTCGGAACCTTCCGACTTGGCTGACCCTGGGTTCTCTGCATCGTGATCCAGCGCGCCGTCGCACACGAACGTCGGTACGTTGCGGACGACCGCACCGTTGAGTGTCTGCAAAACCGAGCCCTCCATTTCGACGTTCTTGTAGACCGGTCGCCAGACGTCTTTGAGCCAAACGAACCGCTCGCTGGTCACGTCCCATGCGACGTAGCCACGCGTATCCCGCCCGCTCCTGCCACCTGCCACGACAACGGTAGGCCTGCCTACCAGGAAGAGTCGGTTGCCCTTTACCGTTGGGATGCTGACACGGTACCGGAGAGCGTTCTTGGCGATAGAGGCGGCGAAGGCAGCCCGTATGTACTTGAAGACGTAGGGGCCGTCGAGCTTCCGGCCGACAACTGCGCCTTCTTCTTCGGAGATGTCGCTGTCTAGCGGCTCCCCCAGCCGGCTCATCGCGGCATAGTCGTCGTCTCCCGGACTGAGCGGTGTCACTGAACAGTCAAAGCCTAGGCCTCTTGAGTCCAGGCGAGAGAAGCGTCGGAGAACTTCACGCAGAAGTTCGCGATTCTGCGTGTAGTCGAAGGCTTCTGTGAAGATGGCGCTACCCCTCTGCCAGCGGGTTAAACGCATCTTGAGGCCGTTGACGAAGAACAGGAGTATAGTCGCGCGATGCTGGCGGGACAGGGTGAGAGCGACGTAGTCGGTGAGTTCTCCCCGAACGTTGGCGCGTGTCTGCGCATGTGAGTCGCCCTTTCTGACATTCTCCCAGGGATCGAACTTCGTACCCCCGGCTTTGAATACAAACAGCGCGCAGACAGGGTCAGGGTGAGGGGAACCATCCCGAAGCAGCACCCTGTGCCGGGCCTTGGGCTCGCCTTCGTCACATTGGTCTTGAGCCAGAGACAGGCGGTAACCTGGGCACGGACGGCGCGTCCCTTTTTCCGCCATCCACTCGACCTGAGACATGGTATGAGCTCTACATAATGTACCACTGCAAACATCCGTAGCCACCGACACTCACCCATGCGGCTGCGATGCCCCGTTCGTCGCTCGCCCTCGCAGCCTTGCGGAGATTCGATACGATGTGTGAGTTCATCACTGGTGGTGCGCCCTTGCACTGTCGGGCGTGGTTCTGGGGTGGTCCGGGCCGAGGGAAGAAGGCCTGTAGGAAGTCTGGGACAGGCATGGCGGACGCCATCTTGCAGGATTGCTCGAGTGATTACGTGCTTAAAATCGAAGTTTCCGAAGGTCTGAAAGGCACCATGTCGGATTTGATTGTGTGGTGGTTTCAAGCCGACACGACTATCACTGTCAGTACTTATGTGGACCAGAGTCGTGACTGCCACGAACTCACTCGCATATGTAGCGCTTTGATTCTCTCCTTCTCCTGCTGGTGATAGGAGCTCGAGGAGATGTGGATCCTTAGGTTGGTCGGTCTCTGACTTTATAAGTAGTATGGTGAGTCCATAGAGTACTGTGCAGCCTACGTACTGTCTCGGGTACCAGTGCAAACGGTGTTGACAAGTGCTGTCAATATTTTAAGTCTTCAATGAGACGCAATGGGATGTCCTTCACAGGCAAAGCTTGACTGGAAGCGACCGCCGGAGCTCCGATGCAACAATAGCTGCGGAGGAGAGCAAAGTTCGCCACGGAAACCAGGCCTGGGCTCTGCCTGTGTGCACGGTTGGGACCGGTCCGAACAGCCAACGTCCTGATCAATGATTGCCGAGCGGCCTGCCTTGACTCGACTCCCCGCTGCTGACTCGGGGCCCGGCAGGGCAAGGCTCAGGCTGTCATGGCAGTGACAATTTCGGCTTGAGCCTGCAGCTGTGCTCTTCTGTGTTATCTGGGCACAATGCAGTGTCTGAAGAGCTTGCTCTTATCTACGCGTGAATGAGGAATATATTTATCGACGATATGGCTCAACAGTGTGAGGACAAGCCCCCTGTACCTCCGAGTCTGGTGGTTGCAAAGGCTTACTACTGTTCCATAGTACGGTAGTAGTATACCCAGGTCTATCAGTCTGCTGGGGGCTCCAATAATTACTGAGAGAGATCTATGCTTCAGAAGCTTCGTGTATAGTGTGAGGCTTGAGCTGGCTGTAAGCTTTGCAGCCCTAACCACCGGGCGCCTTGGAAGACCTCGCTTGCCTTATCAAGCGCATGATCACCTCGTGGCGCTGCCATCAGTCACGGTCACCGGGGTACCGCAGCCGAGGCCATTCCAAGTTCAACTTTGAACAGACCGTCATCCTCGCCACCCGAGCACAAAAACTCTTCGTTTTGCCATTGTCGTCCGGATCTTACCTTCTATAACGCGCGTGCGCAGTCACTTGAACGAAGATCAAATAGAATCAAACTCCGAAATCACTCCCTCAGCATTTCGCTACCACAACCACCTCAACCAGCCTTGCATAAATACGCAACCTGTCCCGAAACTGTACGTGCCTTCTCCCGTCCTTTCACTCTCACCAACCATCCAAACCACCGCCATGGCGCAGACCGCCATCCAGTCTGCGCCGTTACCCTCTGCGTCGCCACTCCACCTCCATTTGTCTGGCTATGCCGCGTTCAGATCTGACGCCGTCTTGAACAAACAGAAACGCCTCGAGCACGCTGAGAGCAACGCGAAGATGGGACATCATCTTCCTTATAACCATTTCACCCCCACCTTCTTCCCCGACGCCAACACCGCGGGAAAACGGCCACCCCTGATGCCTAAACGTATCATCAACCTCATCGAGAAGGCCTCCTCCGAGCGACAAATTGCTGACGCATGGGTGAGCCATTCATATACTTCCACATGCCTCTCCATCCTCATTGTTCTCGCAGGCGAAGTGGTTGAACCCGAGCAAAGGATCGGTTACCGTCCCTTGCCCAGGCTATCGCATCGGACTCTCTCAGGATAAGAGTGCCCTCAAAGACAAGGAGAAGCTCAAAATCGACGCCGCTCTGTACAAGGAGGAAGAACTCCCCACCGACGGTCGCCCACATTGGGAAAGCTCGCACCTGCTCATCGAGTTCAAGCGCGGTGGAGGCAAGAACGATCCCTTCGACGACGAGGACGGCGACGGAGCCTCCGACACACGCACAGATGTCCGGGGCCAGATCACCACCTACGTCGCCAATGCCTTCTCTCAGCAGCATCGCATCGCCATGTTCTTCCTCCTTATCAACGGCAATCAGCTGCGAGTCACGCGATGGGACCGTTCCGGGACCGTCTTCACCGAGGCTTTCAAGTACACCGAGGAACGCGCACGTCTCCGCAACGTCTTATGGGGTTTCTCACGGCTCGACGACGAGAAACAAGGCTTTGACACCACTGCTACCCTCCTCAAACCAGGCGATCCCGAGTACGCTCTCATGGACAAGCTCAAGATCGACGAGAAGGGGACCGACATTTCTGAAGTTGAAGGTACTGTCGTCAAGGAGAAGCAGGATCGTTACACCTTCCACTTCGTCCGGCAAGCCTTCGTTGACTCCCTGAAGGATGACGCTCCTCGTTACCGCCTCATCGTACCTACGAAAAAGGGTGAGCGGCGCTTCCTCGTTGGCAAGGCTACCTTCGTCGCGCCTGGCATGACCGGGCGCGGCACGCGTGGTTTCGTCGCGTGGGACGTCACCGGAAAACGCTTCACGTTCCTCAAGGACGCCTGGCGGCCCCACTACCAAGACGTCTCCACGGAGGGAAAGGTCTTACAGGACCTTCGTAGCGCTGGTGTTGAGAACACTCCTACGTACGTTTGCGACGCAGAGCTCGGGGATGTGACGAAGACTCCTCTCTTTGCCGGGTTGCGCTACGATGAATCTGGGTCCGAGAGCGGCAAATCTCGTGCGAGCGGATCACGAGTGGGCTCCAAGCGGAAGAAGACGGAGCCAGCCCGTAGTAAGGCTTCCACTAGCGGAGGGAGTGGAAGCACATCGCAGGCGCAGAAGACCCCGGATGTTGACGCCCCCATTCCTCCCGGACGACCGGCCCCTGGAGACTTCAAGCAAGGTAAGAACACCCTTCGTCACTTCCATCACTATCGCGTCGTCGTGGAAGAGGTATGCCTCCCACTTGACAGCTTCAAGACCGGGGAACAACTTGTCTGCATCATACGCGACTGTGTCAAAGGTACGACTATCACGACTTGATGTTAACCCTTTGGCTGATAGCATCCTTAGCACACGAGGGCGCCGCGACAAAAGCGAAGTTGTTGCACCGCGACATCAGCGCCGGCAACATCCTCATTTGTCCGAGGGTCGAAGAGGATGAGCATGGTGTACTCCGTGTGAAGTGGAGAGGGATGCTCGCGGACTGGGAGATGTCGAAGCCAATCGTCGAGAATGAAATGCAGACCGCTCGTCAAGTTGTACGCACGGTAAGCTAACTCTCCCGCACACTTCACGACGATGATTTGCTCACCGGCAGATCACAGGGCACTTGGCAATTCGCTTCGGTGTACATCCTGGACAACCCCGAGAAGCCTGTCAGGATTGCCGATGAGATCGAGTCCTTCTTCCATGTTACGCTCTACAACGCCCTCCGCTACCTCCGTCACAACTGCGACAACGTTCAGATTACCATGTTCGACTACTTCGATTGGTACTCGTACAACAAGGGCCAATATCGCTGTGGTGGAGACAAGCGGACTACGATTCGTTCTGGGAAACTCGAGAAGTCGGGCTCGGGTCTCTACGACTTCCTCGGCGATGACGACCTTTCCGACAGCCAGCCTCTCAACTTCCTCTTCGGGGCCATGCTGGAATGGTTCGAGGCTCGCTACAAGACGTTGAACTACGTGGATGAAAAGAACACGGGCATCCTCAATTGGCGGTTGGCGCTGGCTCGTCGTCGCGCTGGTCAGGTACCCGGGGGAAGTGGAAAGGAGGGGCAAAGCCAGAAGAGGGCGGCTGAGAATCAGCTTCCCATCGACAGCCACGCCGCGCTGCTCGAGCTGCTGGACATGGTACTCGAGATGGATTGGCCGAAGAACGATAGGGTCGACGACCAACTCAAGAAAGCCTCGGACTCGGACCCACGTATTCCCCCTCCCAACTTCCACCCCGACCCTCAGCCTGATGATAGCGACGACGACGGGGCTCACAGAAACGCCGCAGGCTCCCTTGGTGCTCATACGGACGACAACAACGTTGACTCGGACCAAGACGACAACGATAATGCTGACAAGCCGGATCCTGATGAACCTGCTGCCAAGCGGCGACGAAGTCGCCCTAACCTGAAGGTGAAAGAGCGCATGGAAGAGGAATCGAGGGAAGCAGAAGCAGACCAGAGTCAGCCTCCACGTCCGCTTCCGGTACGCACTCGTGGATCTCGTACGACTCGTGGTTCGGGTTCTCGTACTGCATCAATGTACAACCTTAGATCTGGCAGAAGGTAGCCTCTTGTACAATGATCGACCATTCATATTAAATCATAAGACTTGGCCTGTCACCGAACTGCCGGACACATTGCGCGAGGACGCTTGCGCAATTCGCAATTCATGATGAGAGGAATGTTGTGTCTTGAGCATCGTTACACGTGAACGGAACATGTATCGTATATCGTATCGTACTACACGTCTCCAATTGAACCTACACGACAGACCGAAAGCGAATGCAAAGCACGAAGAGAGAAGAACCTGAAGCTACAACCGGGGGACCCGCAGCCATGATCCAGTATCTAATCCAAAGCGCCGTTCCCATTACAGTAATCGACGTTGCCCTGCGCAGGGTTACCCGCCCACGCAGGGAACGGCTTCGGCACTCCTGACGCACCGAAGACGGCGAACGAAAGAATGAAGATCATGACTTGTGCGCCGCCATCGAGCGCACCGCCGAGAATGTAGTTGTACTTCTTGAACCAGCCGGGATGGTAGCGGCGCAACCAGAACTGGGAAACGAGGCCGACGAGGACGCTGGAGAGGATTGTGGAGTTCGAGCCCGAGGACATCCACGCGGAGTACATGTAGATCAGGGGCAGGACGACCGACTCGACCTTGACGCCGCCGATCACAGGCCATTTCTGTGTATTTTTGACTTACTGTGAGCCGACCGTTCGAACAGCAGTAAGAACAACCCGACGAACCCTAGCGATTGCCCACTGGATCGCCGTTGGGACCATGCCGAAGACAAGACCGAGAGGAATCCATATGTATGGACCATGCGGACCGTAAAGTTGTTTGGCTAGTGACCAAGTGACGGCGGCACTGTTCAAGCTCTGGACTTCTTGACCGCTGTACGTCCGAAGGACCGTCAGTATATACTGAGAAGAAGAGCAAACTTCATGTACGCACCTCCAGACGTTGGTGCCGCTAGGGTCAAGCAGAACGTCGCGCTGCGAGTCCACAACGGAGATCATGACCACTGACCGCACTGTCAGCACAAGAACAGTACGAAGATTCGCGGCAAGTACTCACCATAATTGACGAGCGCGCCTGCAAGCAGTCACGATCGCAGTCAATCACAGGAGCACATATGAGATGCAGAGTCGTTTACACACCTAACAAGGTGCCCCAGACCTGCGTGAGGAACATCTCACGAGGAGGGATCTTTAGATACTGGCCCATCTTGAGATCTTGCGCCAAACTGATCGATGTCGAGATGACATCGTGGCTCCACATTGAGAACTAGTAGGAGTTCGTCAGTTACATATATACGCGGTCGGTCTCGACTGTATACATACGTAAAGGTTGGCGACGGGCTTCCCGGGGTTAATCGCGCCCGCGACCATCTTCATGAGCTGGTTCGTGGCGACACCGTTACCCATTCGCGCGTAGAGTAGAGTGGAGAATGGCGTAATGAAGGCGCCCAAGAGGAGCGAGATGATGTACGACCACCATGGCAGCGTGGTCTGCCCTTTCAACACGACGATGAGACCTGCAAAGCCGCAGCTCAGTCAAAGGTACCGCATACTCAGACCCTCTCGCAATGGACGGCATAACGACGTACCTGCGAAGAACGAGAGTACTAGCAGGATGATGTACCACCACCACGGAACTTCTTTGTAGTTCTTGTTGAGCACCTGCATAGTATGCTCGTCCATAAGTGTGTATCGGATCTGTGCCGCGATAGCACTTACCTGCCAGTGCGGATCCGGCTGCGTCTTCGCACGCGCCTGCTTGAAGGAGTCGTAGACGTACGGAGACCAGAAGAGGAGAGTATGCGCGATCAGGCCACCGATCTGTCGGGTAGTTGCATCCGAGTAAGATGAGTCATTCACCGCCATATATTTCGTAAGGAGTACACACCGCCAGGTTTGCAGTAAGGTTCTTCCAAGCGTTAGACCCGGTGAGCGCAGGAAGACCAACAATGTCGAGGGCAGTCTGGTTGAGTGTGAAGGTTGGTCCAAACACGGCTTGCTGGTCATAATGAGTACCGTTCTGCGAATACAGCGATGTCGAGAGCATCGGGAACATCTTGGAGTTCCACGCGTTCGAGTAATAGATGGCCATAATGATAACGTAGCAGAGGGCGTAACCGATCCAGGAGTTGGCCTGCTGCACGAGAGGAAGACTCATGTAGGTCGAGCCGATGTACTGCCAGTCAAGAGAGATACTGAGGAACCCTAGCCCCTCGTTACCGTCCGTACCTCCGAAGAGGTTTGTGATAACGTCCTGAGCTGCGCTCGATACGTGCTGGGTCGACATGCAGACGATGTTGATACCGTTCAACAGCGGGAAGATGTAGGCTGGGAAGACCTCGAAGCAGAACATGCCGGTGAAAGCCGTCCAGAAGAACTTGAGGCGCTTGTGGTTCTCCTTCGTGTCGAAGTGCAGAGCTTGGAAGATGGACACGGTGGGAAGGTTCTGGGAGAATCGTCAATGAATCTAACACCTGATCGAGAGATGATAGCGATCTACTTACAGCCCAGTAGACCATCTCGGAGGGATACACAGTGAGCGGACGAAGCAATCCAACCAGGCCGTATCTGTCCCAGACATCAGAGAGGTCAGGACAGACCGAAGATTTAGCTTACCCGAAACATGCCGTAGAGAATGTCGCAAGGACGGCAGTCGTGGCTTCGACGTGAGTGTCGTAGTAGAGCTAGTGAACGCCGTCAGCTTAGTATCGGCCGCTACCAATGATGTACTCACGCGCTGAACAGCGAAGTTCATGACAGCGGTACTGCCATACGCCGCCGTGGAAGCAACAAGAGACGAAACGACATGCTACATTCCTATCAGCGCAGTGTCAGATAACGCACATAAGGTTATGTACCTCCTTGATACGGAACTCCCCTGGGTTAATGAAGTCGATGACCCCAGCGAGACGTTCGAAGCGGGTACCCTCGACCCATTCCTTGCGGGGGAGATACTTCGCCCAGGCAAGTCCAACGCTGTAGATCAAAAGCAGGAGGAAGACAGTCGACACCGACATCTGAACCGGCTTGAAGAGATAAATCTGCAAGTGCATGTGACGTTGGTGAGAAAGACTCCAGGGTACGATAAAGAACTGTATGGATGCAAGCGCACCTGACAGAGGGCAGCTCCGAGTCCGGCAAAGACAGTTCCGATAAAGAGAGAACGGAATGTCAATGCGGGGTCGCCATCGTCCCGCACGTCGACGAGATAGAGAGAGACGTCACGGCCCGAGTTGATGACTGGCTCGCCGTTGACGTACTGAACTTTGTCGTCGTCGTAGGCGGAGCCATGCTCGATCTTGTGGCCGAGGGAGGAGTCCGAGCTGTGGCGCTTCTCGAGGGCCTTCTTCTCGTCGAAGGACTGGGCAGGAGAGGGAGGAGCAGCATGCAGCTGGGGCAGCTGATTGACGCCGTCGTGAGAAGCCATGAGCGATTCCGAGGCTGACGAGGGGCGTGCAGCTGTGGCCGAGTACAGAGTACCGCTGAGCTGAGTGGAAAAGGCTCCGCCAGAGCAGAAGCCACCATATATACATGGATAGGCAACGTGCTGGAAACTACGACATGGGCCTGGGGCGTTGTGCGATCTCTGGAGCCATGCGACATCTCGGAGCCCCAGATGACCGTGGCTCAGCCGTGCCTAAGGCGAATACTGGCGAAAGAGGTCTGAGGTCAGTGAGATTGAGCGAGAAGGCACGGATCTTCCCATGCTCACCCGTCTCAGAGATTGCGCCATCCCGAGGAAGAGTGCACAACGATATCTTCCACATGGCCAGGCTCGATGCGGATGCTCAAGATCTGATGAGGAGCCAGAGAGCCTTCTTGGCGTCTACTAACCCCAGCTGGCATGGGCAAGCGGAGAATGTGCATCGCACAGTGAAGTCTCGGCGGGCAAGAGAGCAGAAATGAAGCAGTGAATGAGCAGCAAGCAGGCTGCAGCATGAGCCTCAGTTTCACCGAGAAGGGAACACCTCGCTGGGAAAACTATCAGCCAAGCTTCTTCCTTCCCGACTGGGCGATCCGAAACGTGCCCTTGCCCGATCCTGCATGTCGGGACTCGACGTCGCCGCCAGCTCCCGAGAGCAGCAGCGCCGCTAGAACGGACTTGCCATGTTCTCAGTGCGTTAGTCGCACCTTGCCGCTTGCGTGCTTCCGCGTCGTTCCTGACCGGAATCGCCGTCAGCTTCGGTACTTAAGTAGGGTCCAGTTCGCGAGTAGACTCCAGTTATTGATGATTGAAAGACGGAGTGGCACGCGCCATGTACGGCGTCCGGCATCTCTTCAAAGCGGGAGGTTTAGGGAAGGGCCGATCTCGTGGTGCACGGAGAGTAGCGTGCTTCGATGTTCAGAATCTTGAGCTTGGCAATGGAAAGAAGCTTCAGTTATCAAGGCCTGCTGAGGCCTGTTATCGCCTATCCCCGTACCTCAACCTGCGGTCTTTGGACCTGTTGCAATCACCTGTGGCTCCCGGATGCCATACTTAGTCCTTCCTTCCTCACTGCATAGTGTTTCTGACTCTCGTGGGCCTCAAGATTATCCGCTGTTGTGCGAGACAGAGGACCCTCTCACCAGAACAGATTACGGAGGTCACAAGTGAAGTCATCGGTAACCTTCAAGTGAAGCACTCACGACGTTTCGCAGGAAGATCGGAGCAGCACACTGTCTCCTCCGCTCACGCGCATACTGACGACGTAGGTTACCAGCGACAGCACGTAACCTGTACAGAAGGGTATAAGACGATGTTAGGAGACGATTGACGTTCACGCACCACTGCCTGCGATGGCCCGGATCTTCTTGACAGCGGTGTGTGTCATTCGTACCTGTCGCTGCCAGCTTGACTTCGCGCCACTGATCCGCGCTCAACGATAGACATGGCGGGACGACACGAGACTCATACTTACCGTGGGCGCGGTAGCATGTCGTGCGATTGCGCTCCTTGCGCCCGTGATCAGGAGCGCATCATTGCACGAGGACCAACGGCCCACGGGTCAGGGTCCTTCCCCACGACCGAGAAAGATGTGCACTGAAGATACCCTCGCGCCGAAGTCTGTAAAGTGGGACCAGCCCAATCAGTACTTGCGAGAGAAGGTCGAGTCTGCGACTCACCAGGAGGCAATGACCGCCACGCCCGACATACCCGGGAGGCCCCGGGGGTTAGGAACCCAAACTTCGACGCGTGACCTAACAGTCCCCCGGGCATGGTCGAGCTGCGACCGACACACATGGATTATGAAATGAATCAGGATCGAGAAGATGGTGGTAAACATGTGACTATGGTACTACAGACATCTGGGAAAACGCTCAAAGGGTATGGCCATGGGGTACATAGAACGGCAGGTGAGGCTGAGTCGTGCAGCTCACAGTTGGCACTGAGGCTGGAACGCTCGCGGGTCGATCTCCAGGATCGGGACCCACTTCGAGACGTACCCCTTGACCTCCACTACGGAGGTCACATATATATGCCTGAAGGTGATCTGTTTCAGACCAATGGCCCATTCGGGCTCGCGGCATTCGATCTGCCTGCAATTCTGCGAGACGCAAGAGACGAGAACGGCACTCGTCAGAAAGGTTCGCGAAGGCGCAAGAGGCACGGGCGGGAGATGACGCGACGTACTGTTACCTTCAGCACCCAATCTACGAGTGCCTGGCAAACCATATCCAGCAGGTCGGCCTTCGCGAACGATCTCTCCCCGGTGGTAACATGGGCCGGCAAGTCAAGATAGCACGTCCGAGGGTCGTATCCAGGCCACTAGAGCATACAATCAGTTCCGACTGACTGTTTCCTGACAAAAGCGTGGTAGGATACTCACATGGCTCTGGAACAACGACTGACCCTCCCCCGAGAGCAGCTCGTCCACGCTCTCATGCGCATCGTCAACACCCAGATACGTTTTCCCTTTTTCTGAGAGCCTGGCCCATTCGCCCAGCGAAATCCCGCGACAACCCCGGAACGAGAACACGACACGATTGGTGATGCATGCGTCCGAGAATGGAACGGGGACCCTGACGCGCGGGGGAACGCGCACACGTGATGTGGGATGCGTGCAAGAATTCTTATTCTGCCCGTCGAGAGATGGTGGCCGTCGTACGAGCGCAGATGACTGGGCTGCACAGGTGGGAGATGACGGTCGGGGAGGTCTCCGTGCCTCGCCACAGCTCACTCGAAGGCTGGTGGGGACACCTGTTCGTTGCAGCGCGGGGGTAAGGAGTTTGTTATGTGGTTTAACCTCGGCGGCGGTGGCGTTGCGATCAGAGCATGGAAGAAGCTTTCCTTCACTGGACATGATGGTCGAAAGAAGCCACGGAGGGTAGCACGCAAGGAAGAGGTACTGCATGTCGGTGCTCGGGGCAAAGACAAGCGTGTGGCGCGAGGATGTGGTCGGTAGTAGAGTTGGGTAGGAAGGCGTGCGCCGGAGCTGATGTTTTTATGATGTCAGATGTCGGTGGGAGCCCGCTGAACAAGGCCGCCGCTGAAAGCGCACGCAGAGCAAAAGCGGCGGTCAACGGTCGAACCAAGCACGGGTACAAAGCGTCGGGCTCGGTAGCCACAACCAAGAGAAGGGCGCTAATGGATTCGTTGTCTTCCTCATTGACCGCTTAAGTAACGTCGGGACCATAGCCATTCGGTGGCACTTTCTCAATATCTGTGTGACAGTGAGTAGATGGCAAGATGACGGGTATGTACTGGAAATGCAGACCTAAAGCTGAGCGTAACGATGATTACCGCCTTGATGGATGTGAAGTTTGACTTGCGTCCGTGGTCTATGCTTGGAAACAGGCGAGTACCCAGAGGCCTCAGCGCTCAGCAACCAGTTCGTGCAAGAGACGGCCAGGTGGATGTTTGCCTTGGTGTACGCGAACTATGCGGGGGACCGCAGGGCGTTGACGTTGATGTCGCCAGCCCCCTTGCATCTGACTACGGCGTCGAAAGGTGAAGATTCAGCGTATCACCGCGGGTACGATCCGTGCCCCAGAGAGATTGAGAGTAGCCAACGCCTTGGGTGTGATACAGAGCCGGATGAAGGGAAAGCGCGAATGGAGTCGCAGACGGGGCGTCATGTTGGAGGCAACGTACCGTATGCAGGGAGACGATGATGGTTTCATACTCGAGAGCGGTGCGAGGACGTTGCTTCGGAATATGGGACGGGGTCGCAAAGGTGCAAAGTACGTATCCTGGTGGCAGATGCGTGCCAATACTTCCAAGTTTGAGGACCTTCTGAGCGGTATCTTGCATTGCGGCAGCCAAGACCAGCACGACAATATCGGAAGAGCTTCTTATGCAATTCAGACATTGCAGATCGAAGGGTGTAGCAGATTCAGATTCAGAGGACCAATGTCGCGAAGACAGTCGTGGTGGTCTCGTACCCAGACGGTCGGTTTGAAGCCGCACCCCACCACCGCGCTTACCGACACGTCTGGGGCATTTCGTACAGAGGACCCCCGCTGACAACAAGCGCCCTTCAAGCGCCCAATTATCTCGTAGATAAGATTGGACGAGATCTAACTGACATGCATCTCCTGCACGCTACCTCCATTGACAAGCCATTTGGCTGTTGAGGGGTGAAAAAGGTCCTGGATGCACATCGTATCTTTCCGTAAAGATTTGGGTGGTACTTATGCAATAGCAAGAGCATGCCTTTGGAGATCCTCGAGTAGAGCAGAAGGCCAATATAGGTCCCTACTCCTCTCGAGGGCTCAATTTTTTCTCGCCAGCCGCCTCAATGACATATTTTAGACGTCCTCCGAACCAAAAAGCTGACATTTGCTGCTCATTGAGCGAGGTTTCGAGTGAAGCCGAAACGGTCCCCAAATGGTCGCGAAAGATGTGCGGCGGCGCTTTTGTCAGGGGCCCTGACGAATGCCCCGACGTGTCGGTAGCGCGGTGGCGGTGCGGCTTCAAACCGACCGTGGTACGAGACCAGGTGGTGATTCAATGGAGTACCGAGCCGCGCGGGTTCTGACCCATCGAAACTGAACCGGTTAAGCTCATTGGGCCCAGTGATGCGCACTCGACTTCCAACCACACAGTTACCTTACTTGAGGTACAAACGTTGGTAAGCATGCTGCATGCTACAGGACTAACATACACCCATGCCTCAAGGATATCAACACTCCTCGCGACGACGCCTTGGTAGGACGTTCGTCTCCTCCTCAGCCTGGTTGGGTGCAGCTGCGGAAGGAATTCCGGCGGCGCTTTCCCGACCCACTGGGATCCACCTTCTCCTGCTTCGAGTTGGTCGCCGGTGCCTCCTGTCGTGCCTCAACTTGAACAAGAGGCATCTCCAGGTCCTTCTGTCGAAGCACGTCCTCCGTGAGAGCGGCATCCTTAGACTGCTTGGAGTCCGAGTGCGAGCTGGTGCCAGTGTCGGCGCATCCATCATGTTCCTCAGTAGCCTGAGGTGTATCCTCCGTGGCACCTTGCTCAGCCTGCTGATGTACCGCGTTCAATGGCGGATACGCCCAGTCGTCCGTCGTCCAAGGCTTCTTCAGCGCATCATCGAACATCTCGAGCACCGCCGCATGGTCCCACAGCTTGCCCGCAACGTCACTCGCCAACACCAGTCCATCCGCCGGCTCATGGTCAGTTTGATACGGGCGGAAGAACGGGCCAGGCCGCACGGGCGGACGAGGGGCCATCGTGGCCTGCTCCCCACGTTCGTACAGTAGGAAGGAAGCGTGGAACAGCCAGAGCAGGTTGTTGAGGAGCCCGTTGAGCGGAGTCCGCGCCCTCTCGCCGCTATCTGCATAGAACACGAGCAGGATGCAGGAGCGCGCGCCAGTCGTGAGAACACCGTTGTAGAGCGTGCTGGTCTTGTGCTCCGAGATAAACGTCGTGCCGGGATGGGAGCGCGGCATGGTGTATACGCTGCAAAACTCCTGGAGGAAGTGGTCCCTGTCCTCGACGTTGCTGCGCAGAAACCAGACGGCGAAGTGAAGAAGCACGTAGAAGAAGGACTCGAGGTCGCCTCCGATGCTGAGCCCGATGCGCGGGTCGGAGCAGTATTTGTACGAAACGAATTCCCATGTTCGCTACGAAGAGCATGGCGGCATTCAGCATACAGACACGACATGAGGCAGTCAGACGAAGTACTCACCCGCGTCATCTGCCGCTTGGAAACGCGGGATTCGGGAATATCGACTGGCCGGCTGAGCTCCCAGTCGATCAAGACGCCACTGTACTGGATGGTCGCCATCCCGGTCTCCGACACCTCGACGTACGGATAAACCATTAGGTTCGGCAAGCTGATATCCCCATGGATCCAGCTTGTGAGTTCGACGGCTTGTGAATGGCCTATGTGCGGTTATGATGAGTCTGAGGAAAGGATACATCAGAGCCTTCGAAAGTCACTCGCCGTAAATGCAGTCTCTCAATGCTGCCACAATCTGGCGCCCCGACTTGCACACTCTGTACAGAGACACACACAAATCGGCGATGACTAGGCGGTAGTGCCGAAGATGCACGAGTGTTCCCCCAGTGTCATCCGACTCATAGACCGCGCCGTCATCTGCATCGAAACCAGTCGTGTCGCTCACATAGGCGGAGGTATTGCAGCGGGGTTCCTCCTCTGTATCCAACACCGTCAGAGTCCAAGTCTCCTGCCCCGGGAGGTCCGCCTCGCATAGGAGCTTCGGGACGTGAGGCACGCCAGCGGCATTGAGAGCGGCCAGGACCCGTCCCTCACGCTCTATATAATCCGTGTGTCGCCAAGTATCCTTCAGGAAGACCACCCTCTCCGTGAGGCAGTCGACGGCGAAGTAGGCACGTCCGTTGCGCCGGTCGGGGTTGGGCCCAGTCTCGTACTGCATCGCACCGGCAACGAGGAAGTGCCGTGAGCTGCCGTCAGCGAGAGGGACGGCGATCTTCCAACGCGCGTCGATGTTCGCGAACGGCCCAGTGGGGTAGTGGACGTAGTTGGCATAGCGTGCGCGCAGGAACTGGAACATGCGACTCGAGTCTGCGGGGTCGCCTTCTACGACGGCACCTTGCACCAGCGGGTAGTCGTCTTCTCGCGGCGCCGCAAGTCGATTGAGCAAGCTGTATTCGTCGGAGTCGGGGAAGACGGGCGAGGCAGTGGGGTCGAGGCCTAGTTGCTCGTCCGTGAGCATGGAGATTCGGCAGAATATGTCTGCAAAGCTGTCGGGATTCTTGACGTAGTTAACTCTCGTAGAAAAGACAGTGCCTGAGGGGTCCCAGTGCGACAAGCGAATCCCAGACCCATGTACGATGACAACGTAGACGGCAGTCAGGAACCGGACAGCGAAGCGTTCTTGAACCACTGTTGCGATCGCATCCCGGACTGCCTGACAGTAGTCTGGGTCTTCCTCTTCGTATTCGCAAGTCCGCGACGAGTCAAGGACTGTGAACGGGTCCTCATCGCAGAACCGGAAGATAACCTGCGGCTTCGCCCAGTCCGGTCGCTCGTCTTCGAGCCGTTCCATATAGCCCCACGTGTCGTAGCTGTCAACAACCTTGGGAAGCATCTTCAGCTGAAAACCCTCCGCGAGGTTGTGCTCGTGAACGGCCTGCACCTATAAGTCCAGCGGTGGTTAGGGCCAAGCACTCGCCCAGGAGGGTGGTAGAGCTTTGAGACTTACAAAATGCTGGACAGACGCATGTCCATTCGGACCCTCAACAACCTCCTGTAGAGCAACCATAAAACTGAGAGGAGAGGTCGAGTGGAATTGTGGGGTTTTGAAGTGCACTGAGTCCGGTGGTGGTACCGGCCAGAACCGGTCGAGAAAGCGCTGATGAGCAATGCGGATATATGTGGAGTCTGCAAGACCAGGCATAGCTGTAAGTCTGCGAATGAAGGGAAGGTGGACTGGACTCGTAGTGGTTGTCGTTCAAGGTCGAGCGAACGTGCTGGAGGAGGGTGTTCAACCGAGCGCTTCATCGAAGCCTTTTGTCCGCCGAACATGGCGTCCGATTGGGCAGGGATCTCCAATATGCTTTTGGTCGTGACAAATGCATTTGGGGTCATGGCCTGTCATGCATATGGCTCAGTGAATGAATATTAATACGGTGCAATGGAAGGTTGACGTACTTGCTAAGTACTCCGGAGAATACCTTGCAAACACTCGGGTTCGCACGAGCGCGCTGCCATATGCTTCTCCCGAGCAGAGCTTTATATCAGTAACACATGAGGAAACAGGACCGCACAACAGCCATTGAAAATGCCCACTGTTGGGACAACGGCCGATGGAGACTCACAGGGTATCCGAGTAAGTAGCAATCACTAGTAGTGTCCTGATCAAGTCGTGCGTCCCTCAGTACGTGTGCCACCAAGACGCGCCGTGTTGTGCTATTGTTGAGTTACAAGGAGGACGGTACGACTCGAGTGAGGGGAGCAGGGTGTAAGCGTACTCGCCGAGCCAGCGCCGCCCCGTGGGCCGTGAGGAATGACAAGTACGGTGGAGTTCACAGACTAGATGATGATACCAGGTAAGTACACTGTCCCGTCCAAGGACTCAATGCGACTCTTCCCGAGCGATCTTGGGCCCGTTACCCGCACACTCGTCCACCTGGCCTTCCTGCGGCTTGCCCTTGTACTTCGGCATGGTCCTGCACAGAGTGAGCAATCCGCCAGCATACATGCAGGCTCAAACAACGGCGACACATACCCTTTCTCGGTGGTGAGCTCGGGCATGAGCTCGCTCTGGCCCTTGTGCCCGGACCACTTGGGTACGCCGTCGGGCACCTCCATGACGCGCTCGCTGTAGAAGATGTGCGCGGACGGCTGGAAGTCGAGTGGGACTTTGCCGTCGGGGAACTTGAATGCAGACGGGTACGCGAGGACGGTGTTGCGGCCCTCGTCGAATATCGAAGAGCGGCATTCGTCGCAGGAGACCTGCGCATACATTCATCCGTTAGACCTTCTCGAGTCGGGGGCTGGCTGGCCGGCGGAGAGATCGTGTACCTTGCACGGGACGTGGTGAACACCTTTGCGTTTCTGCGTGGAGAAGAAGTGTAGACTGTTGTTCACGTTCTTGACCATGCGGACAGACGTCTGGGAGATGCCTTCAGCAACCTTCCGGCGCATTGCCAAAGAAGACTTGGCACATGAAGGCGTCACGCACCTTGGGAAAGATAACGGCCCACTGAAAAGGAGCGCCGTGAAGGTGCTGGCATTGCTTGCAGTGACAGTGCTTCGCGTCCACGGGGTCCCCATGGAACTCGAACGCGACGTTCCCGCACCAGCACTCACTGGACTCCGGGCACATGCGTCAGTATGGGTGCACTACTCTCCAGGATCTGCAGACGCACGAGTAGTACTTGGGCTTGAACAAGTCACCCTCGCTCTTCCACTCGTATGGCGGCTTGTGCATGAAGTCCTCCTCGTAATCACCTCCGTTCTGGCTGGGGATGGGACCGCGCCAGCCGGTGTCCGGAAACGCCTTCTGGGGCTCTCTCGAAGGGTCGTCTTCTGGAGGAGGATGGAGTACGTCCGAGTGGCCAGCCTCATCCGGTTTGCGCTTCTTGGTCTCGGGGTGGACGTTGGGTGGACCTGGTCGTGCGAGGGCATGACGGGGCGACGTCTGGTCGTGGATGAGGAAGTCGGTGGCAGACGAAGTGGATGTCGTGCTCTGAACGCGAGTGTACTTGCTGCGCTGCACGGTCGAGAGACGAAAGCGAGCATTTGGGGGCCTGGAACCCCGCACCGCGCACATATCCACGGCCGCTGGGTGCATGACGAGGAGGCGCGTCACTGCAAGTGCCACTCGCCGGGTTCAGCCACGGTGACGTATCCGGCGCCTGCTCTCGTATCACCTGACCGCGTTGCACGCGCCTGCAGTCCGACGTCGACATCCTCCGTCCGACTCCTGTCCTCCTCAGTCTCCGCGTGGACCTCACAACTTTCCGGAACGTCACTACAGTCAACTTCCCCACTCGTAGGTAGGCTTGTAAGCAGCGTAACGGAAGACAGCATTCAGACTCGTCTTCTCCCTGGTCGGTTTTCAGACTCAGAAAACTGCGGCGACCCCTCGCTGCACCCCTACACGCTGTACAACTGCTTCTAGACTAAGCCTTGTGCTCTTCATGATACTTGGTTAACGTTGTTTAGTGTCAAATAAGTCAACATGTGAGTATACACCGCTACTGCGGGGCCAGCACTCGTCATATCTTGAACTAAGTTGACGACGCTGACATACCCATATTCGCAGCCGTACACTCCACCTGCAGCTGCTAGGAGATGCCTCAACTCGAGTATATCGCCACCGCTCATGCAGGACTCCGCACCCATCGTTCAGACTTGCCGGTGGACGACCTGTCCCGTCTCAGCGCATTGGATCCTTCGCAGGTACAGGAATGGGCGGCCGCCAGAATCGAAGAATACACGAAGCGCATCGGCTCGCTCAGAACCATCGTGACTACAACTCTGCTGCCCCCATCACACAATCGGAAACTCTCTCCCGAGGTCCTCATTGAGGTCTTCAGCCAGTTTCCGGTCGTCAGTGGTTCATACCCGCATTTGTATCAGAATCCACTCGAGGTCCTCGAGGTGTGTAGGTATTGGCGGTCTTTGCTTTTCCGCACGCCCGCCACCTGGGCTGGTGTACTAGCCGGAAGGAGAAAGCCCCGTAGTCCGGAACGAGAGGGCGCCATCACGAGGATCCTCCTCTCGCTAACTGGGTCGGGTCCGCTCCCACTTCGTTTGGACCACTTCCACCCGTCAATCGTGACTACTCTCTTGCCCCATACCTGTCGGTTTTCTACACTCGAAGTGCACCTCGACAGCTCCAAGTCAGCAGTCAAGGCGTTGAATCACTTGCTCGGCGCAGACATGCCACTGCTGGAAGATCTATCGATATACCACAATGAATCTCCTGCTCGCACGGGGGATTCTGTCGCGCTCAAGGCCGAGCGACTTCCCCAACTGCGCAAGTTGCATCATCCAAACTCGTTCATCTAAATGGACGGCTTTGGTCCCCAACTACAGCACCTCAGTCTCTTCGTTTGCGACTGCGAGTCATGCACGACATCACGTCCAAACCTAGGTGCATGGATAGGAACGCTGGCACAGTGCCGCGCGGTTCAAGACCTGTCCCTCTCCGGAACGTCCATCGCAGAGGATCCCCTCGACATCCGAACGATCGATCGAACTCGCACATCTGCGCACCCTCACCGTATCCGGTCATCGGCAACTCATGTCTAGAATACTACCGCGACATGCACGGTGCACCTGTCATACTCCTGTGCTTGCGATGGGGTATGGTTTCGAGACATGCTACCGGCGAATCTGTCCACGTTCCTCCACTTCGCAGCCGCGGATCGTATGCATTACGAGGACATCTTGGGCATCCTGCACCTCAAGACGTTCACGGGCGACAGGAACCTGATGCATCTTCAAAGCTTCAAGACGCGTCCTTCATAACATCCTGCCAGGCTCACGAGCTTCGAATATTCGCAGGAATGCTCGCTTGGCGCTCCGCAAACACCGCCATTACTGCTCTCGCCGTCGAGACCTGGCCGGGTCAGTTCTAGGAGCAGCGCGAGGTAGATGACTTGAGGGAGGCTCAGCGGACACTGCTCCCTTGCCTTCCTCGCCTGAGCCGTCTGGAACTCACGGGGGATAACGAGACAGAGCTTATGCTCCCTCTGCTCGGCACATGCGCACAGAGTCTGGTCGCGCCCGACTCCACTCAGGCGCTATGCCCCTGCTTACAGGAGCTGCACATCCGCTGCTACTTCGGTGGTAGAGCAGACTGCGTGTACCACAAACGTACCGGTCCTACAAGTCCCTCTGGGCTCTGCGACAGAGTCCTGGATGTCCTCGAGCGGAGGAAGGCGCACGGGGCACCCGAGCTGACGGTACTCAGTATCGTGGTCCGTCATATGACATTTGGTTTCATGTCGCTCGAGGACTGCAAATCGGCGATGGACAGAGAGCCTCAACGTCAGAAGAAGTGGTTTGGGGATATTGGGGAGGAGGTTGTCTCTCTTACTATTCACGAGTAGCATTAAAAGTACGCGTGCAAACACTAGTACCAACATGACATGTGCAGCTCCATGCGAACATGAGTTTTCACATAACAGAGACGCAGAACAACATTGCAGGATCCCTCCACTTAACAAGCTTACATGCTCGCGCGCACACATGAAGTCTGGTTCTCGTCGGGCTCAGGGGACTCGGAGCAACTATCAGTATCTACCACGGCGTCCACCGCCATGTCCACCGCCGCCGCCACCTCCACGGCCCCATCTCCTACCACGACCTCTGTTCTCGTACACGTCTCCATCGCCGCCACTGCCGCCCTGCCCAAACATATCCTCTTGCGACGGCAATGGGCCAGCCTGCCTCCCCGCCACCGACCCCGAGCTCTCGAACCCTCCAAGCCCTGGCAGGAAGTCCTCGCTCGTGTCCATCGCGCTCGGCGCCTGCGACTGGTAGCCACCCCCAGGGGCATAGGACGACGAGTTCGGCATCTCCTCCTCCTTGACCGCGCCACCCCACCCCCACCCCCTCCACCATACGCCGCCCAGCCGCCGCCGCCGCCGCCGATGCCGAAGCCAGGCACCATCGCCTCCTCGTCCTCGTCCTGGCCCGACGTGTCCGTGACCTCGGGCGGCTTCTCTCCGCCGCCAGAGAACACGGACGACGCGTCGCCCGGCCGCTCGCGGCACCAGAAGCGCGTGGTGTGGTCGTTGGACGCGCTCACGAGGATGTGCCCGAGCGGGTGGTATGTGAGCGCCCAGACGTTCGAGTCGTGTGCCTGCGAGAGCGTGGCGCGAGGGCCGGGCTGCTGGGACGCGATCTGTGTTGTCGGCGGCTCGGACGAAGAGGACAGATCCCAATGGAGGATTGACCCCTCGGAGCCTCCGGAGACGAGCATGGGGTGTACCGGGTGCCATGCCACGGCTGGGCCAGAGGTGTCAGCATGTGCGGGTCAAGTTCAGGGAGGGCGGACGTACAGCAGACTTCCTTCTTGTGGCCCTTGAGCAGGCGGAGCTCTTTCATGGCTCGGATGTCGAAGACCCGGACGGTCTGGTCTCGTGATGCACTCGCTACAAGGTCGCCGTTCGGGGACCACGCAAGTGCTTGGACGGTGTTTTTGTGGTAATGCCTAGGAAGTAGGTCAACGTGTCAATAGCAAGGATTGCTGTGGCGGGTTTGGAGCGTACAATGTAGACAGCACCGTTCCTGTTCGAGGGTCCCAGAACTTGATCATGTTGTCTTTACTACCGGACACCAGGAGGCCTTTCGTAGGGTGCCACTCCACACACTTGACGTCCCAACCGTGGCCTATCGGGGCAGTGAGCATTTCATTGCCCGTAGAATGATGTAGCTGGCGAACCTGTCAGTGTCCGCTCGGCTCGCTGCTCCTCGAAAGACCACAGACGGATGGTCGAGTCGTCGCTCGCAGTAGCAAACCGGTTGTCGTCTGGACTGAAGCTGAGTCCGCGGATCGCCTCTCGATGGCCGGTCCACTGCGTCAGGTTGTTCATGTTGGGCTGGAAGTACTTGATGACACCGCTCTGGTCGGCAGACGCAAGGAACGCCCCGGAGTGCGTGAACTGCATCGTCCGGACGGCCGAGTCGTGCGCTTGGAGGATGGTCTCGAAGTTGAACGTTAGCCCATTCCAGAGCGTGAACTCGCCGCTCGTCGAGCCCGTCAATATTCGTCTTGCCTCCGGAGTCCACTGTGTGAAGCACTCAGTCAGCGTTTGTCTCACAAGTAAAGGTGAGTCCTGTGCGACTGACCACTACGCAGTTGACTGGGCATCTGATCTTGTTCGTTGACGTGTGCACGAACTTTGTGCACAAGGACGTGGACGGGTTGTCTGGGTACGCCTTCGGTGGTAGGAGCTGCACACGAGATATATTGAGTCTCTGTATACTCCGTACATTCCCAAGACTCCGCCCCTACATCGATGATATACGGCGGTGCAGGCCGCAAATGCGGCACGTATGTCGAGGTTGGCCGCATCTTGCGCAACTGGGCGAGAAAGAGTCAGCATTCATGCGTCACTACGATTCAGCAAATATAGACGGTTCCTTGGTGCCATACAGCGGGTAACTGCACAACGAAAAGTTCTGTCCCATGTGAGGACTCGCATAGGAGGGGCCAGGTTGGGCAGACACGCGCGCATCACGAAGAAAAGGCTATATGTCAAGAACATGGTAACTCACCAGTGTCCACCTTCCCAAAGCACCGCCGTAGTCAACCGTTCTCCGCGGCCGAACTTTCTTCACCGGCTTACCGTCCGCCAGCTGTCTGGCCATGTCCATCTCCATTGCTTTCGGGTCCTCCGGCGGAGGAGGATTGGGGATCTCCAGGTTCCGCTTAGGCCGCCACCCGACAGTTCCAGCATCTTGCGAGGGCAGTGACCGTGTAGGGAGAAGGACAGGTAAAGGGGAAGTGGCTGCGGCAGCCATGGTAGCGGCAAGGAAGGGCAGTATCCGCGTATGTTTGCGACAAGCCTGACGGTGTTCTTGGGTGAAGACCTAGCTACCAGGGTGTCCGGGAAGCAGGGGTCAAGCAGGTGAATGCACGACGGAGAGCAGTTTCAGCTGACAAGGACGGTGGCGTAGACGGTGAGAAGGTTGACTTCAGTAAGTACCTCTGAGAGGGCCTAGTCAACCTTTCTATTCGTGGGAACCATTAACTTACTGAAGCATAATTAACACCGGTAATCAACGGTAATGATCCTGGGAAAGCTCCATACAATGAAAGCATCAAGGTAGTCATCCGCCCACCCGGCGACCACCTCTTGTTCCCGAACTACCACCTTCTACTACTATGTCTGACTATTCGGACGCCGCTAGCGACTTCTACGACTCGGATGGCTCTATGGTAGATGTACGGAACGTCTACTACTGATGCTGGCTGAATCTACGGTGTTGACCTCTGGCCAAGGGCACGAACGACTCTGACTTCGACGATGAGCCGTTGCCGCAGCCCAAGGCGAAGAACAAGAGCCGAGAGGTCGAGCACAAGAGCCTCTCGACATCGGCGCTGCAAGAGCTTGTAGACAGCGACGTCAGTCACGTAGCGAACATCATTGGTATAGAGGTGCAGCACCTTTCGCGGTCTCCTGTCTCCTACTCCCAGTTGACTCTCACTTCGTCTGTCCTCGATACGCCGTATATGCCGTGCTCCAATCCGATCTACATATGCATCCATGCGACCCTGTGTGAGATGCTCGCAGACCCCCATTGCCTCCATTCTACTCCGTTACTTCAACTGGAACACCGACCGCCTCATCGAGCAGTTCCTGGAGTCCGCCACCAGCGTCCTCGACGCCGCCGGAGAGCCCGAGCCCAGAGACGACTCCATGGAACTAAGTCCACCCCCAGCGAAGCGTGCACGCCTAGAGTCCCCAGTGCCGCCGCCGTCGGAGTTCATGTGCCCGGTGTGCTGCGACGACGAGCCACCCGCTGTGTTCCGCCTCAGATGCAACCACTCGTTCTGCACGCCGTGTTGGCAGACGTACGTCACGTCCAAAATCAAAGACGAGGGCCAGTGTACGTTTCGGTGCATGCATGACCACTGTCGCACCGTGGTCGACTCGCGATCCATTGCTAAACTCGTCGAACCTAGTGTTAATGACCGGTCGGTAGCGGTTTCCTCCATACCTGTGCACGCAGTGCTGACTGTGGATGCAGCTACAAGGAGTTGATACTGCAGTCATATGTCGGCGCGCACCCGAACCTCCGCTTCTGCCCGCACCCAGGCTGTTCGGAGACGGTCTCATGTCCCCCGGGCGTCCGGTCCTCGCTCACGACGGAGGTCCCGACGGTGAGATGCGGCCGGGACCACGTGTTCTGTTTTGGCTGCGGCTTCGACTCGGATCACCGTCCGCTCATCTGCAAGTTCGTCAAGATGTGGCTCAAGAACGCGCGCGAGGATGCCGGCACCTCCCAGTGGATCAAGGCGAACACACGCACGTGTCCCAAGTGCGAGAACAACATTGAGAAGAACGGCGGGTGCAAGTAAGCATACATGTCTGCTTCCTACACGCGACGAGGCCTCGCCGTGCAAATGTTGTTACTGACATAAACGCTTTGTAGCCGTATCCTATGCCGCCATTGCAACTTCCAGTTCTGCTGGCTTTGCATGAAGAACTGGGACGTGCACGGGTACAACAACGATGTGTGCAACGCGTGGAAGGAGCCCGACCCGGACGAGACGAAGACGGCGGCGAGGGCGAACTTGGATAAGTGGCTATTCTACTTTGACCGGTTCAACAACCACGAGATCTCCGCGCGCCTCGATGAGGAGCTCTGCTCCCGCACGGAAGAGAAGATGGTCGAGTGGCAGGAGACGAGCAAGATGTCGTGGATCGAGGTGCGTTCACGATGTCCGTCTGAGTTCCCAGAGTGTTGACGGACATTGGTGCGCAGTCGACGTTCATGCGCGATGCGGTGAACGAGCTCACGAGGTGTCGTGTGACGCTGAAGTGGTCGTATGCGATGGCGTACTTCTTGGCTGCGGGCAACCAGAAGCAGATCTTCGAGGACATCCAAGCGTGCGTACTCTGCTGCCGCGCGTCCCGAATCCTCGACTGACATGCCTTGCAGAGATCTTGAGAAGGCGGTCGAGGATCTTTCGCAGCTACTGGACGAGCCCGTGGACGCGGACAGCGTGAAGAGCCTCCGACAGCGCATGATGGACAAGACGGTGCGTGATATATCTCGCTGGAGTTGGTCTGCGCAGGGCTAACTCTGTTGCAGGTGTATGTCCGCGGGCGACATGAGATCCTGTTGCAAGACACGGCTGAGGGCCTAGCGGACGGGCGTTGGGAGTGGACTGAGCCGGTGGACTGAGGTTATCACGCAAGTGCATAGAGTGCCAATACAGACATCGCAAGCACACTTATTATCCTCTCATCATTGTACCAGTGTAATGTATCATCGCAGTATTGCAGGGAGTCGGTTGTCTATGTGGGGCGGGACGATGCACGATAGAAAGCCTGCATCGCATGAGTAAATAATGTGGCAATATACTATGCTGCGTGCACGGGCGAGAGGGAGTGGGTCACACAGCAGGAGTCGTACGCGCACCGTGTAGAAGTATGAACAGGAGTGGTGTGTACATGGTGCAGGATTATGGATGATGTATGATACAAACAATGATGGGAGCACGGACCGCATACATATAAGCCGCAAGCAGACGGCTCTTCCTGCCTCCCCATTGCAGAATTAGATCTTGAACCCGTACCCCCGCATGCACGCGATGTGCTTCTGGACGAGCTCCTTGCACTTCTCATCCGCCTCTCCGGGGTTCGCCTTCAAGAAGCAGTCGTCCCGCGCGGACTTGGTCTCTGGGCACGCACAACATCTGAAAGTTCGCAATCCGTCATTCACTTGCTTTCGTCGCACCAGAAGAGGAGAGGAACCGTACGGCTTCAAGCCCTTCGGATTCAGCGGGTTCTGCTTGGGGTCCGTGGGGTCGTACGGCTTTTCTGGGGCCGCGGGAGTCGGGGTGGACGAGCCTCCCCACCATGAGCTGATCTACGAGCGTACGAAACGACGTTGGCATCCGTGACGCTTCCCGCACGAACTCACGCAGGGAGGGACTTACCGACGCGAACATGACTGTTTCACTTTTGCTGGTCAACCTCAGTCAACCCCCTTTGTTGCGTATCTCCCAATCCCGAGCCGGCGAGCGGTCACTTGAGAAGAAAAGAAGAGAAGCACAGGACACGCAAGAAAAGTCTGAGCCAGGGAAGCGAAGACCGACGTCGAGGAGAAGTGGCAAGCACAGTAAGCAGCCACCGAGGCCCGGCTTTGCTCGGCGCCTCCTCAGGATTGCGTGCCCGCGCCGATCTTCCGGCGCGCCTCGACAGCAGCAGCGCATTTGGTAACCTAGGCGCCGGCCCCCACTTCCTAGGACGCCCAGAGAACGGCACCGAACGGGACAAATGCGGCCACAACCCGGACCGCACACTGCGATCCCAGAAATCACACGGATGTGCTTCTTGTCGGTGCACTAAATGACCGTCACCCAGACCGACCGCGGCCACACGGCGCACTCGTACTTACCGTAAGCTAGTACATAGTACCACCGAGACCGTCGAGACTCGAGGCGCGACCGCCTACAAGCTTCATCCATGACGCAATCAGGGCCTCGAGCTCGTACCGGTACCCGTCGCGGATGACGATGCTTTCTGGCAGTAATTAGATTCTCTGACTTCAGATACCGGTACCGGAACCCACCGTCCCCGCCAACGACGAAGCGACAGGCCGAGGATGGAGGTCGCAAGCACGCAAGCACGCACAACATCGAGTTACGTGTATGAAAAAACGCAAAAAAAATCGTCATTGCAAGTCGTTATGATACCGTGCCTCGTAAGAAGGAGGTGGTGGTGGTGGTGATGGTGGTGATGATGGTATGGAATGGAGTCTGGACACTGAGTCAGACAGCGCCGGGGACCGGGAACGGTGGACGGTGGACGGTACCGCCATCTATCTATGTACGCATGTATCTGTGTCTGCGGGTCTGTATATGGGTGTGCACGATGGGATGATGCATGATGCGTGGATGCGCAGAAGAGGAAGAGGGAGGGCGCAGAAGAGTCCGTGGAACCGTGAACGCGATACGGGGAACGGGAAACGGGGAACGGAGGAGCAAGCCGCAAACTTGGAACTGGGTGGTGGGGAGCTTGGCCATGGGGGGAGGGGGAAAAGAATATGTAATGTTACATGTACACATCGATGCCTGGTGCTCTCGACAGGTGACAAGATCCGTGATGGGTGATATGTATATGAGATGGAAACTGGGAACGAGAACGAGAACGGAACATGGAAGATGGGAAACCAAACAAGAATGATCAGGCCTCAGGGCCGAGATGGGAGGCGGAAGATGGGGAACGTAGGACTCGTCGTCAATGATCGTATCGAGCCAACGTGAGATGGAGAAGGAAGATGGGATGAAATGGTTGGGGAGGGGGAAAGGGAAGCGCAAGACGCGACATAAAGTTAAGCTGTGAGGCGTGAAGCGGTATATGGACACTGGAAAAGAGGACGGATTATGCGACGCAGGGAGGAGTGTCCGCAGTGTGGATATAGATGCAACTTTTGGTAGTCATGGCTGGCCAGCAAAAATCGGCGCACTCTATCGGGTAAGGGCGGGAGAGACAAACAAGACCAGAGAAGAGAGAACTCTAGATGCAGACGCAGACGCGGAGTCGAGCCTGGAAGCTTGAGAAGTCTAGGTCTAATGCGCGGCGGAGAGCAGCTGGGGCGAGCTCATGCCGAAACTGAAGCTGCGCGCCGTGGGCGTCGTCGTGCCGCTCATGGACACAACGTCGTCGTAGCTCGGCGACCGCGTCGGGGTCTCGCCCGGCGAGAGCAAATATGTCATGTTGGGCGACGTCGACAGGAACTCCTCCACGCTCGACGCAGAGTGCGAGCGGTGAATTGCCTCAGGAGGCAGGTCAAGGAAAGACTCGCTCGCCCCGGTGTAATAGCAGTACCTGTGCACAAAGACGTCCGTCAGCAACCTCGCAAACGCCACAAGAGGTAGGGAAAGACGCACTTGTTCAAGAACGAGCTGTAGCTATCACTCTCCGACGGGCTGCGGACGCCTCCAAAGCCGAACGACAGGTCCTCTGTTGGGCTCCCGGATGGCGACGACGTCGCAGATGACCCCTCGTTGGATGTCGCGCTCGGCGTGCTTTCCTCGCTCCCTCCCCTCTCCAAGAACCACACGCCGGCCGTCAGCGCACGCTGCGGCTCCGGTGTCCTCTCCGGGCCATCCCTGCTGGGCGATGCACCGCGCGTCGGAGATCCCGTAGGCGTAAGCCTCACGCTCGGGCTTGCCCCGAGGTCAAAGTACCCGCGCTGGGAGCCCTTTGTCCTCCGGCGACTCATAATCGGCATCGGGGTGTCGTCCAGATCCGCGATAGCGTTAAACGACGGCCGCTCAACCGGGCTGTCCCAGGGATCGTTGATGCGCGGTGATCCGCGAGTGAGGGCTTCGCGGCGGCCTACCGGCGAGTCGTCAAACGTCGCCTGCTTGCCCGCGTGCTTAGGGAAATACGAGAGGGCATTCGGATACGTGACGTTCCGCGAGTGGCTGCTCTTCGTCGGGGTGGTAGACATGGGCGGCGAACGCGTCCACGGGCTCTTCCACGACGAAGCGAAGTCGTACCGAGCAGAGAGCGAGGTGGATGCCTCGAGCGTGAACGGCGCTGACTTGCGCTTGCTCTGGGACATAAACCCGCCGACGGTCTCCTGGCCCTTCGCGACGGTCTCGAGCTTGCTCTTCAAGGACGCAAGACCACTTTCCGAGGTGGACGTGGGCATGGGACGGGGACGCGCAACCTTGGCGAAGATGACCTTGTAGTTCTCCCCGTTGTTGTTGTCCCAGATCTCCCGCCCAGCGACGTTATACCGGAGCGCAAAGAAGAGCGTCTTCTCTTCGATGCGCGCCAGCATGTCGCCCAGGCGGATGGTGAACGAGAACCGGTCGAATACACCGCCAGGAACCGAGTCGAAGTACTTCGCGGTCACCTCGCTCGTCGTCTGCCACGAGTCCACCGTGAAGCGGACCGCTACCCACTTCTCGAACGCAAGGTTGCGAACACGTACACGACCGTTGAGGGACGTGCCGTCTTCTGACAACGTGAGATCCTCGAGCGTGAGGTCGGCATCTGCGCGAGGCACCGCGGGCTTGTTCGTAAGTTGCATCGTAAGCGTCTTCTCTTCCTCCTCTCCCCGCCTGGACCCATAGATCGCGCTGGGAAAGTCGCTCTCCGTTCCGCTCGTATCGGTGGGCGACCCTTCACGCGAGATCGCGAGGGGCTTCTGTTCGGCTAGGAACAGCTTCACGCGTTCAAGGCGAGCGTCGAAGTGAACGGACTTCGTCGCCATGGGCGTGCTCGGCTCGCTCTTCGTCGATGCCAGGGCCTCGCCGGTGATGACCGAGAGGTCACCGCGCACGACAGGCCGACGCGACTTGAGCGAGGACTTCAGTGGCTCACCCGACTTCTTCCGTGCGATGCTGGCCGCACCCGCTTGTGGCGCAGAGGATGCCCGATTGCTCGCACCCTCCGCGCGGACGTTGGTCGTGAGCGTAACGGATGCCGAAGACTCGCCGAGCGCAAGGGGCTTCTTGAGGTCGTCCAGGTCGATATGCAGGTTGGGACGCGGCGAATGGTTCGACGAAGATGCGCGGGGAGTTTCGTTGCCTGACGTGTCCTCGGCCGATGACTGCCGTGCGGGGAACGCCACACCCTTCTCAAGCTGGGACGCACTTCTCGACTTGAGCACGGCGGGCGTGGGAGTCGAGTCGGCGGGGGAGCGGAAGGGTTGCATCTTGGGCGTGCGGGTGCGCTTCGTGCGAGGGTGCATCTCGACGTACGACTCAGAGCCGCTGGACGAACTTGACGCGTCGTCCTGCGCGGGCTCGGCGCGAGGGGGAGTCGGGGGCTGCACAACCAGGACGGTGGGCACTGCGGACGTGCCTGCCAAGGGTGCCTCCGCGGACACGATACGCTGGATCGTGGCGGGAGGCGTGGTCGGTGCGGACACGGTGGCCAAGGTGAACGACCGAGACGACGACGAGCGACGGGGGATGCGCGGGAGAGGCGCGCCCGCGCTGTTCGAGTGCCGCGAGTAGTAGTCCATGGGGGCGGCGTACGTGTGGAGGTTGAGTACCGTGCTCATGAGGATGTCTGTCTGTGGGGTCTGTGGGAGTCAATCAGGTCCTGTGGCTGACGCGGATGACCACCAACGCGCTTACTCACCTGCTTAGTGACGTCGTTCGCGGTGAGGCCTGGGAGCGCTGAACCGGCGGGTTGAAGGCGTTGAAGACGATAAGTATAGGGAAAAGGTGTCGCTGGGACGCGAGCAAAGGGACCGGGGGAGCACTGCGCAGCGAGCGACGCAGACCGAACTATGTAGGGGTCGCCGCTGGTCAGCCGACGCCCGCCACGGGAGAATGGAGCGATGGGGAACGGAGAGACTCACCAGAAGCCGTCAGTAGGTATCCCGGCGCAGATGCGAGGGAAGGGGTGCGCAGACGGCAGATCCTGGGCGCGGGCGGTGTGAGACGGCGGTGACGCGACGAGGGGAGCAGCGTACTCACCACGAGAGACAGCGAGCGGGCTGTCGTGGACGGTGACCTCTTGGGACACGACGGCCGGCGGGGAGGGGGCGGACGTGGGTGTCGGGTGGCAAGAGATGGAGGGCAAAAGATGCAAAAGGCGTCCGAAGTGGTTCATCCCACGGGCGCCTCACGTTGGGCGGTGCGAATTATGCTCGCCATCAATCCGGACTCGCGGCGGTCTGGGCCGCACACTAAAGTGGAGCATCCAGATCGCTCCTGTCTTCTGGTTCGACGCTGCCGCTCTCGGCCGCCCTCTCCCTCGTCGAGGTCCTCCTCGTGCGATGACCGTGCTCGAGAGCGAGCGAACACGCTGCAGACGACGGGCTCCCGACTCCCGACCAGCATCGGGCTGGCAGGCTTGGTGAGCAGAAGGCCGTGCTTATCATGGCCGCTGGAGATTGCCTCGGCGGCAGTCATCCGTGTCGCTGCTTATCTCGCACCCGTCACGGCGACAGGCCCGGCTATCCAGACGCTGCGACGGTAGTGCGACCGCTGCGCCATCGTTCCACCTCCGACGCGAGCCCCGCGCGGGAGAACCTTCGTTCGACCGACGGTGACATCACTGGCGAGCGAGCGTTGCTGAGGCGCGTCCTGCGACGGCCTGCGACTCGCGACTGCACTCGCGACCCGCACTTTGCTCGCACTCGCCTCGTGCCCTGCGCACGGCTCCTTGCTCTGCACGACGCTCTCACCTCACCCTGCGCTGCATCCCTCCTGCGCATGCGTTCAACGCCCTTTCCCGCACACAACGCCGACTTGCGCGCAAGCCTCAGCTGTATGCACACCCGCGTTCCGCATCCCGATTCCTGCTCTCTCCGTCCTCGCACGCCTACCCACGCCGACCTGCGATCCCCTGCGCAACGCACAAGTTCGCCGTTGCACGCGCCGGGCGTCGTACTCCAGCACAGGCTGTCGCTGTGGCGCTCTGCGTCCCGAGTCTTCCTACTGCGCCCGCCCTACCAGACAGTATGCGACAATGGGTATGTAACAGATGCATTTCGAAGCGGTATGTACACAACCCGTCGACCCATCGTATGTACCAAGCGCGTTCATTTCTTGTGCAGGACCGGCCCAGACTCAAGTACTCATCCCAGACACTGCGCGTCTCAGCGCGCAACCGCGAGTCCTGTGCGTACCAACTACCGCCCTCCTTCTGCCGTCGATCATGCGTCCTAAATCCGACCGTGCCCCGCGTGCTCTCTCATTTCTCAGTATCACACCCGAATGCCGCGTACTGCCGCCCGCGTGAGCTACGAACTGGACGTCTGCGGCGCCCAGGTGAGTTCAATCATGAGTATCTGCGGCAACCACTCGTGTCTGACCGGACCTTACTCCTCCACACGCACAGCAAGAACATGCCGAGGTGCTACGAACCGAGTAGCACGGGATCGCGCAAGTTCGCAGCGTACAAGACCTACGCATCCCGCTACACGACGGCGAGCACAAGTCAACATACAAGTTGCTACTTACTACTCAGCCAACCACCGCGACAACCCTGCACAGCGGCCCACCCGACGCCCTACGCGGTCCTACGGTAGCAAGACCATCATGGGCAGTGAATCCCTGTCCAGGGAAGCAACGACGCGCATGGTAAGCTCACGCGTGCTCGAATTCGGGGTGAACGTCGCACTGACCTGGGAGCAACCGGATGTGCAGCGCGAAGGCGTCCTAGTCCGTCGTGTCGGCAAAGACGTCGTCGACGGCGTGAACGGCGACGCTGTGCAGCGACGAGAGGGATGCGGACGACGCTGGAGTTGACAGATGCAGACGGGACGCGTCGGAATCGGCGGAGCGAAGGGATACGGAGTGGGCGAAGCCGGGTCGAGCACAGGTGAGCAGGGGAGGATGGGGGGATGGGGGATGGGGGGATGGTGAGCGACGACGCGTCCGAGCTGGTACTAATACGCGTTGGGCGCAGGACAAACACACCACGCACGGAGCAGCCGCACAGGCCACCGCTCTTCGTGTTCGGTCCTGAGAAGGTAAGCATCCGTACACGGTAGGTACAGTCGCATGACGTTTGGGTCTTGACGCCGTCGCCGTCGCCGTCGCGGTCCTTAGCGGCTGCAGCCGCGCTCCCAGTTCGGAGCGACGCGTGGGTACTAACCTTCCTTCCATTGCCAGTTGCGACGCCCGCATCATCCCCGATCGACGTTGCGACACGCACCCCCGTCCCATCGGCCGCGCACCCAGTCCATACTCTTCTCTTGTCACACAGTAGACAATACAGCACGCTTGTCCACAGACCCGGCGATCTGCCTTTGTGGGACATCCAACGCCAGACCTCGCAACGTGTATTCGAGGTACGTGGACTTCGAGCACGCGCACATTCGACTCTCAGCCAGCACGAGAGTCGATCTCGCCGGACCCGAACGACGGCTTGGATCGCGCCCTCGGTGTGCCGGGTCTCGAGGTGCACGGAAGGCCTTCTCGGACGCGCAGTATTCCTGGCTGGCGTGGATACGTGACGTCGGGAGTTCGAAGGTATGGCTATCTCTTCGGACAGCTCTATGTTCGCGTAACGCTCATGCTCACGCCCACGCAATCCTTGCAGATGCATGGCCATGTCCGTCCACCTAGAAGAACCGGTCGAGTCTCCGTACCGTGACGCAAGTCCAACAGCAACAAGAGACGAAGACACAAGGGCGCAGGCATTTGGTACTCAGCGTCGAACCTGTAGATACAAGCACGGAACGGGTCGCTCACAAGGGCTGACCTGTTCGCTTTCCGAGCCGGCGGGTAGTTCGTTGGGAGACATCCCTCACCCACGCTCAGGTTCGCCGCGTCCACCGGCGATGGCGTCTCGTTCCCGACAGTACGTTCACGGTATCATGCGCGGTGCGGCCGCTCTCCTCACCGCCTGTGTCCTGCATCCCCCTGAACAAATAGGACTCGAGAGCAGACAACACACAACTCGAAGGCCGCCGGATAAACTCGAGGGAACGACGGCCGGACGGAATGCATCTGCGGAGAGCCGCCGTGCGGCGCGTGCCGTGTGTGCCACGGTCAGGGCGGACGGCCTCAGTGCTCGCTTCGGTGTCCATCGAGAGCGGTCGGTACGCTGAGCTGGGAACGTCGAACGGCCTTGATCGAGTCGCTGCAGGTATGCAATGTCTCTTCGGCTCTCTTATGCACACTCTGACGCGCCTCCTCCGGAAGCAGATGCACGCAGGCAGACTCGTCGCGGCGCAGTATCGTGTCTGACATGCCCGAGACATCCTGGAACACGAGGCTGCGAAGGAGACAGTAAGCACCGGCGGCGGAGGAGTACGCACGTGCGCAGGCAGTGATCCGTGTACTACCAGACCAGCGACGCGAACGGGCCACGACGGCAGACCACGATGTTCGCTTTCTCTTCGCTCCTCGACTGGAAGTCCTGAAGGTCGGCGGCGAATTCGACGCCATTCCTCCGGGTGCCGCTGAGAAGGCATCATCTTGACCGTCGTGCACACTCGCCCGAAGCTTTCTTCTTCTAACGTGTTGCATTGCATGCCTAGTGTAACGAAGCAGACAGCACGGCAGGAGGCATACTGCAACCACGGACTCGCAGACAGGAGTCTACGCGCGCACACGGCTGCCGATCTGGCTCGACGCACTTCGTCTGGCTCTACCGACATGACGCTTACTTGGTCGGTCGCCCTGGAAAGCAGCAGTCAGGCACAAGCAGCCGAGTTGACGTCTCGACTAGCGTACGATGTCAACAGTCGCTACATGTGGGTGGTAAGTCCACCGCGCCATCGTGCATGTCCCGGCTGTTCTAACTCGTAGGTCGTGGGCAATACATCGAGAACAACGGCGGGATCCGAGCAGAGAAGGTTGCATCGTCAGGCAGCAAGCTCGTGCGCCACAGGATCTCTCGTCAGGTTGCTCTCGCTTCCCTTCGAAGTCGAGCAGTGACTGCACAGGTATGTTCTCTCGCTCTGCACGTGTCCGCGCAATCTCTGACTTGAATGGTGAAGGAGAACTGCACCGATAGTGTCTCCGGAACAGAGAGCGGCCGAGCCCATACAGAGGCCAACATCTTCGCGAGCTCGAGTCGCCGTTACACGCCGCCCGAAGAGGATTCGTTCCGTTGCGACGGGGAAGCTCACAGGGTCTGGCCGCATAGGAGTCGAGGTGCGTCCGGAAGTCCCGACTCCGAGTACTTCGCGCTTGTCCGGACGACATCTTGCTTCCTTTGACGATCCGTCACAGAGCCATTCAGACAGCGTGGGTTGGAGGGTATCGAACGTTGTCTGCATTGGGTGAGCCTGTGCGTATCCAGTAGGCTACACTACAGAGTCTTTGTTCTGATTTTGTACTAGTAGCTCTGTCTTGTAAACTGCACACAGAACTCATTGCAACGCCTCACCGGACGGTCGTATCCAGCGCGAATGTTCGTCCGCTGCTCCGGACGGCGCGCCGGCTCGGAGAGACGTCTTTATATTCGAGGGCGGATCGCAAGGGTGCAACGGTCACGGTGAGCGTGTTCCTTTCGAGTTTGCGCCATGACTGCTCGGACGATAATCGCTAGCTATGATCCTATGTCTAGGTACTAGTAGGAACATGCTGACGAGGCTTTCACTGGCATGCGCCACCACTTGCAGGTGCGCTCGTACTTGCAAACAACGTCGCCATCGTCGCCGGAGATCCCATGGGCCCGAAAAACGCAGGTACAGTAAGAATGATGCAAACTAAGCAAAGTTGTACCTGTAACATCGATATTCACCTTCGCCTGAGAAAGAGGACTTGCGCGCACGTTCTTCGCATATTGTACTTCATTGGTCCCGGAGGCGATTGCGGACGAGTACGTGTTTCTGATCATATCCCAAGCTCCGGTAAGCAGACTCCACGTTCGTCGTCAACCTGGTTCGGGACATTGACTGATTGTGGTGCTGAGGGTTCACGGCAGAATCACTTCGAATTTACTTGGTAGCTACCTCCTCTGGTCTAGACGTCAATGGCCAGAGCAAGTACAGATAGTGAACTCCGCCTTGTCCGTCAAGGATCCGGTGGCCTTTGAACGTCACAACATTATGCCCTAGCTGCATTCCCTGCGCGCATCTCAAGCTGACAGCATTGCATTGGTATGTTCCTCCGAGTCGCATCTTTCAGCTCCGAGTTCTGGCCAGTGGGAATCATGCGCAGGACAGCTCCAGCAAGTGGAGGACCTGCAAACAGCCGATGACGAGCGAATAGAACACCGTTCGCACTTCACAGGGTCGCGTCCGAGCGCGCGTGGCTGAGCATGACGATCTGGGCATTGCGCTGAAACGTCGGAGCGATCTGGTGCGTCTGACCTCGAGGTCGTCTTCCTGAGTCGGCCGCCTCTCATTCGCTTCCTAGATCGTGTCTGACGCGGTATGGAAGCATTCAAACAAGTGGGGACTTCAAGATGCTGTGGCAGTATCCCATACATCCAGCATGTTGTGGCCGCTGAGTCCGGCCGCCGCTCAGAATCATGTACTCACACTGTCAGGCCGTTCGGAACCAGGTCATCTCCATGTCTGGAGCGACACGGTCACCGTTCGTCAAGCCCGCGAGATTCCAGCAGCGGCACGGCTGAACGGCCACACCAGGCCCGGTAGGGATGGGTTCTCACGGAATTTGGTTCAAATCTGGAGCGATCGATGACCGGATAGTTCGGGGCTCACACGCTGCGAAGCTTCCCAGCAGCAGAGAGAGTTGTATATTGTGCAGTACTCACAGTACTCATACATTTGTCGTCTACGTCCTTGTTTCAACCTGTTTTCGACCCAGAGAGTGTATGTTGGTCTTGTTCACCATACTTACCTTGTCCTGTGCATTCTACCATCTCTGTTGTGCAGGTACCGTCTGTAGTAGAATGCATGTCTGGTTTCCGGGACTGACTGTGTGTCGAATGCCACGGGCGTGCCTCGATAATAATAATAGTCCCGGCAGGGTAGGGGCACTTACTGCTCCTGGACTTCGTGCGACACTCTTAATCTCACACGCGACGTGCGCTGTGCAAGGCACCGATTCTGCAGCCGACAAGCTCCAATGAATCGTCTTGCTTGCAGATTTCGATTCAGAGATACTCTCGAGTCTCCGGACTGCATGCTTTCGAAGTGATCCTGGCTCTGCTGCCCCAGTTCAAACTTCAACACTACACGAAGGATGCCAAGGAGCTGGCATGTCCTTGCACCACTATGTCCCAGAAATTGTAGGAGAGAGATATAAGATGCTCAGGACACCATGTAGCATGATCTACATACAGCATGCTCGATCCCACTCTCAAGCCTGAGGCTTCCAGGCAACCTTCTGATTGCGGTCTCGTGGTCGCGTTTCGCGCGTCGCGACATGTACCCTCGAAACGCTCCTGGACCCGAATAGTTGGTGGACATATGACTGCATGCCAAGCAGGGCTTGCATACGACGAGGATACCGGGAATTGTGCTGCTCGGGACGGCGACTCCCTGATGATGTGGGAATAATCTGAGCAAGATGTGTCTGGTATAGTAGTAGACTTTCGAGTGCGTAACATAGTGCGCACACTCTCTTTCAGGATGGTAGTTCAGGACCCAGGCCGTCTGCAGGGGCTCAATCGGGCCTTCGCTTCGCTTCAGGCTTCCTGTCAACTGGAACTAACACTCAGCAACCTTGATCAGCATGGAGCGCGTCCGACGATCAACCGCACGGAATCCTCGCCTCGGTTTCTCAGAACGGCCTGACTAGAACACACAGCAGGGACACAGACATAAGTTGAGCACTGAATATGCAGGTCGATACCAGTGGTGGCCAGATGTGCGGCAAGGGAAGAGGCTGAACCGGAGAAGGAAATATATTACTCTGTTCTGATTGTCTGTACCCGTCGCATAACCACAGCCGGTGTTTCCCATGACATCGAACGTAACAGGGAATGATCCTGGTTGGGAAGGACATCAGCCACCCAGGACGCATCGACATTATTACGCTACACTGCGCTACCTTCGGGTTCCTCAATCTGGGATACAAACGGATAGTTGCACTGCGTGTCTTGTTTGCTCCTCCTACCCGAACATTAGTATCGTTCCCGGCACGTCCTCCTTCTCCCCTTCTGTTTCGCCCCCATCTCCTCCCTGTCCCCTGTCCTCTCAGCAAACCTCCATCTTCTCATAGTGTTGTCTGGGGCATCGGCCCTCGGCATCTACTGTTCACACAATTGCGACATTCGAGTCAGCACTCTGCATTTGCCATTGATCAGAGACTACATACGACACAGGGAGCAGCAACTCGGAACCTCCGGGCGAGTATCTGGTACGTGACCTTGCCACTCCGCCATCTCAATCACGTTGACACATCTCCCAGGGGTATCCTTTCCTCGCGCCGCCGTGAAGTCTAACCGTCGGCCGCGTCCCGGGACGCGTCCGGGTCCGTGCTTGACCATGAGGGTACGTGACTGTCCTTGTCCGTGTGCAGCATCCGGTCAGCGTTGTTACGCACGCAGACACGATGCGTCCGGGTGCTCACCTCACGCTGCATCTCGCCAAAGAAACGGCACATGCAGCACGTGTTCCTGAGCTGGTCATTCACGCTGCAGGTGCGCCTCGCTGGCGGAGCAGGTACGTACCTGCTGCACCTAGATCGAGAGAACACGGTCCCAATTTGTCGGTGTTCATCTACCAGCTCTCAGTGGACTTACACCGAGGTCCGAGGCTGGCATCGCCGAGCTGGCGAGGTAACCTCCCAGGGTTCCAATATGCGAGTACGTACCTACTCTCCCCTTGTGCGTCCATGACGCAGCACCGGCTGACTATCCTGCTGTCCTAGTTAGACTCTCCACTGGCCATCGCTCGTCGTCTCAGAGCCGCTGCACCGCCGCAACTGGTTCGTTCAGCTCACGAGCGAGGATCGCTGCCTATCTGGTAGGGAGTTCCTCGCGACCTACTATGGCGCGCAGATACAGGTACGTACCTTCGCTGCTCGGCATCCTATAGACGGCCGACTGACCATTGGCCACAGCCCCTGGTCGCGGACGCGACTCCTGTCGTAATTTCGCTGTTGGACATACTTACGGCCGCCGCCAGCTTGAGCACAGGGTGGCGCGCCCTCCGAGTCATCTGCTACGGCCTTCTTCGCCTCGAACTCACCTTCACTCAACATCATTCGCGGATCGGCGCTGGCGTGGCTACCGGTACGTACCTATTCCGCTTCGTAGCACCGGCCAACTCACTATGTTTGGCGCAGCATGTCTCGGAAGAGACAATTCGCGTGAACGCTCTGCGCAAACCGCGTCAGAGGACAGCATGACAGACTGGGAGTGTGGCGAGGAGAGCAGGCGAGAGTCTCCGCTGCTCCAAAGCTGGAGTCAGGGATGCAACGAGTCGAGCGGAGAGCGCGTCTCCGGGGCTCCAGAGCAGGACTCGCAGCGGCGTCGGCCTCTATGATGACAGGTACACACCTTTCACAGCATTCCAGACGCGTTCTGACGACGTCTCAGAGGACCCGGACTGTATCTGCTGATTCTCCCTTGGCGTCCGGCAGCGCATAACACGAGGCGCCCTCTGTCGACTGGTACGTACCTCCTCCCTCACGGGTCACCAAGCGTCAACTTACCGGCAGAACTTGCAGCACATCCGAGCCGCCTTCATGCAAGAGTGCCGTTAGAACGCGTCGTCCAGCGCGCTGAGTGAGAAAGACTGTCGCCGAGCTCCAGAGAGTCAGAGGAGAGCATGCGCGTCCGGGACCGAGAAGCTCAGTGCTGACACAAAGTTCGTAGAGATGACAGAGAGCGCGCAGAGAGAACACGGATGAGAGAACAAGCAGCGCAGGCGCATGGCAGACGCAGAGGGAGGCGGCGGACATGGTGGTGGTCGGGAGGACAGGAGCGCACTTCTCGGATCGCGCGAAGTCGCCGGATAGGCGCCCGTGCTAGAAGTCCTCGTCGAGAATGCGTTTCGTGTCTGCAGCGTATCTGTACCGTAGTTCGTCGTGATAAACCGCGTTTGCGCATTCTACACTGTCTACTGGGTCAGCGCAGTCACTGGTTTCGAGGTCTAGCCGCTACAGCGCGACGTACGCTCTTGCCCATCTCCAGACTCGCTCACAAGGTCGTTCACGCCATATGTCGGGACAACGAGATATATTTCCATCTACATACATGTCTGCTATGTACGAGCGACACAAGACGCACCTCGAAGCCACGTCCACGCCGCCCTTGCTGTTCCCATACCCCCAGAACACCCCACCGCCCCCATATCCCCCAGAACACCCTCGCCGCTCTATATCCTCCAGAACACCCTCGCCGCTCTATATCCTCCAGAAAACCCCCTAAGGTCGAGCTTGCATCTGGTGCATCTCCTTCACACTCCGCTGATAGCCTAACCACCCGCCACCCGCGCCCGACCGCCCCGGACGCGAGCAGTCCCTCCGCGTGCCTGCAAATCCCGAGCGAGGACTTCGGTGACTCTCCCGACTTGCCGCCCTTGAACCCGCCGACGGTCTCCTGGCCCTTCGCGACGGTCTCGAGCTTGCTCTTCAAGGACGCAAGACCACTTTCCGAGGTGGAAGTGGGCATGGGACGGGGACGCGCAACCTTGGCGAAGATGACCTTGTAGTTCTCCCCGTTGTTGTTGTCCCAGATCTCCCGCCCAGCGACGTTATACCGGAGCGCAAAGAAGAGCGTCTTCTCCTCGATGCGAGCCAGCATATCGCCCAGGCGGATGGTGAACGAGAACCGGTCGAAGACACCGCCAGGAACCGAGTCGAAGTACTTCGCGGTCACCTCGCTCGTCGTCTGCCACGAGTCCACCGTGAAGCGGACCGCTACCCACTTCTCGAACGCAAGGTTGCGAACACGTACACGACCGTTGAGGGACGTGCCGTCTTCTGACAACGTGAGATCCTCGAGCGTGAGGTCGGCATCTGCACGAGGCACCGCGGGCTTGTTCGTAAGTTGCATCGTAAGTGTCTTCTCCTCTTCCTCTCCCCGCCTGAACCCATAGATCGCGCTGGGAAAGTCGCTCTCCGTTCCGCTCGTATCGGTGGGCGACCCTTCACGCGAGATCGCAAGGGGCTTCTGTTCGGCTAGGAACAGCTTCACGCGTTCAAGGCGAGCGTCGAAGTGAACAGACTTCGTCGCCATGGGCGTGCTCGGCTCGCTCTTCGTCGATGCCAGGGCCTCGCCGGTGATGACCGAGAGGTCACCGCGCACGACAGGCCGACGCGACTTGAGCGAGGACTTCAGTGGCTCACCCGACTTCTTCCGTGCGATGCTGGCCGCACCCGCTTGTGGCGCAGAGGATGCCCGATTGCTCGCACCCTCCGCGCGGACGTTGGTCGTGAGCGTAACGGATGCCGAAGACTCGCCGAGCGCAAGGGGCTTCTTGAGGTCGTCCAGGTCGATATGCAGGTTGGGACGCGGCGAATGGTTCGACGAAGATGCGCGGGGAGTTTCGTTGCCTGACGTGTCCTCGGCCGATGACTGCCGTGCGGGGAACGCCACACCCTTCTCAAGCTGGGACGCACTTCTCGACTTGAGCACGGCGGGCGTGGGAGTCGAGTCGGCGGGGGAGCGGAAGGGTTGCATCTTGGGCGTGCGGGTGCGCTTCGTGCGAGGGTGCATCTCGACGTACGACTCAGAGCCGCTGGACGAACTTGACGCGTCGTCCTGCGCGGGCTCGGCGCGAGGGGGAGTCGGGGGCTGCACAACCAGGACGGTGGGCACTGCGGACGTGCCTGCCAAGGGTGCCTCCGCGGACACGATACGCTGGATCGTGGCGGGAGGCGTGGTCGGTGCGGACACGGTGGCCAAGGTGAACGACCGAGACGACGACGAGCGACGGGGGATGCGCGGGAGAGGCGCGCCCGCGGTGTTCGAGTGCCGCGAGTAGTAGTCCATGGGGGCGGCGTACGTGTGGAGGTTGAGTACCGTGCTCATGAGGATGTCTGTCTGTGGGGTCTGTGGGAGTCAATCAGGTCCTGTGGCTGACGCGGATGACCACCAACGCGCTTACTCACCTGCTTAGTGACGTCGTTCGCGGTGAGGCCTGGGAGCGCTGGTCCGGCGGGTTGAAGGCGTTGAAGACGATAAGTATAGGGAAAAGGTGTCGCTGGGACGCGAGCAAAGGGACCGGGGGAGCACTGCGCAGCGAGCGACGCAGACCGAACTATGTAGGGGTCGCCGCTGGTCAGCCGACGCCCGCCACGGGAGAATGGAGCGATGGGGAACGGAGAGACTCACCAGAAGCCGTCAGTAGGTATCCCGGCGCAGATGCGAGGGAAGGGGTGCGCAGACGGCAGATCCTGGGCGCGGGCGGTGTGAGTCTGTGAGACGGCGGTGACGCGACGAGGGGAGCAGCGTACTCACCACGAGAGACAGCGAGCGGGCTGTCGTGGACGGTGACCTCTTGGGACACGACGGCCGGCGGGGAGGGGGCGGACGTGGGTGTCGGGTGGCAAGAGATGGAGGGCAAAAGATGCAAAAGGCGTCCGAAGTGGTTCATCCCACGGGCGCCTCACGTTGGGCGGTGCGAATTATGCTCGCCATCAATCCGGCACTCGCGGCGGTCTGGGCCGCACACTAAAGTGGAGCATCCAGATCGCTCCTGTCTTCTGGTTCGACGCTGCCGCTCTCGGCCGCGCTCTCCCTCGTCGAGGTCCTCCTCGTGCGATGACCGTGCTCGAGAGCGAGCGAACACGCTGCAGACGACGGGCTCCCGACTCCCGACCAGCATCGGGGCTGGCAGGCTTGGTGAGCAGAAGGCCGTGCTTATCATGGCCGCCTCAGATTGACTCGGCGGCAGTCATCCGTTTCGCTGCTTATCTCGCACCCGTCACGGCGACAGGCCCGGCTATCCAGACGCTGCGACAAGTACTACTGCCACCGCTGCGCCATCGTTCCACCTCCGACGCGCTCTGCAACAAGGCTCGAGTCTGTGTACTGTGTACAACGATTGGCCCACGCTCGCCCCAATCCGAATCCCCAACGCGCCCGAATTTTCCATGACGGAACCAGATACACACGCTTGCCCAGACTTGCCCCACCTTTCCCCAGAGGAAAATACGATTCTCCATCGTAAGACGGTCTGGAGTGCATCAACGGGGAGGGGCCGGGCAGCGTCTCCGAGCGGGAGAACCTCCGTCCGATGGCATGAGGCGCGCGTCGGCGTATACATACTGGGTCTCTCCATGCGCCCTATCTGCCACGCTGCCAGCAGAGTTTGAATTTGCACGGTGCGCTCTCACAGATTTTACCACCCTTTATTCGTTCTCCTGAGCTAGCGTCGCGGAGGAGGCAGTTCATCCGTCTCATGGACTCTTCTCTATAGACCAACAGACCAGCAATGTCGACACCGATGCGGGTCGTGACGCGGTGACGGTTCTGGTCCGAACCCTATATGTAGCGGATCGTTCGACGTTCAATCGATTGCTCGTCGTCCCCGATCGCCCAGCCACAACAGTCAGCCACCGACTTGCCTCCTTGTGCGTTATGATGGTCGCTGCATGACAAGTCAGGACAAGACTCGCCACCATCTGGTTCTCACGCAGTCTCAGCGGGAGGGGCCGCGCAAAGTCCTTTCCACTGTGGATGTCCTTGCATGCGGACCGCGGTGCCAGCCTGCCAGGTCTATAGAACATCTCCAGCGCTGGGAAAAGGTGAGAAGGTGAAGAACTTGCCAATGTATTCTGCAGATGGCGGTAACCGTTCCAGCTTCAGGAAGGAGTCTGGTTAACATCACATTTCCAAGCAGGTACTTATCATCGCGAACGTGCACGACTCAGATTTGCAGTAATCATGATCTCGTTAGGGATACTACTAAGTACTGTAGTACTAACCATACCGGAACCTCGCAACGCTGGACCGCGTAAGCGCAGCGGTAGTGAGTGACGTCATGCAAAAACCGCGGGGTTTGTGTGCGCGTCCGGGCGTGAGCGGACCCGGCAGTCGCCCCGAGCGCGCGTGACGTCACCGAATCGCAGACACGGAGGCGGGGTGTCGCTGGCATCAGATGAGAGGAACATCGACTGCGACGCGAGTGCAAACGTCCCGCTCGAAGCGTCGCCCGCGTGACCCCATCTTTCTACTTACCCATCGGCGAGCATCGTTGCCGACGATGAGGTCGCGATGAGGAACGCGAGGCGGCGTCGACCGCGGATGCTCGTTCACGCGTCCACCATGATGATGCGCTCGTGCTCCTTCACCCGGAGCTCGCTGCAGGACGAGTCCGCAAATGAGCACCCCAAGCCGACGCCTTCTCGACGATCTGACGGAAAATGTGCATCTCGGCAAGTGTGAGGATGGCGACAGAACTACCTGAAGCTTGCTTGTTCATCCTGGCTTTCAATTTGCAGACTTCTTTGTCTGGATGCTCGGGATCCGGAGTTAGAACTGGCTGAACGCCTCTTCTCGGGCTGACTTCATCAACGTTGCGGGATTGGCCGTTCCGCTATCAATGGAGACCAGCACACGGCCATCCCGATGCGCTTTGACGCATGGACATCGAGTCCGTCCAAACTTCGAAGCTGCTTTGTACAGCTGCATGGAGGCTGCATATTCGAACGGACAGCCATCATGTACACGTAGACACGGTCCGGAGCCAAAGTTTCTATTAATCAGAGTTCCACAAGAATTGGACCCCCGGTTGGTAAGGATTTTGAAAAACTAGCAATGCAAAGCGTTGCAAAGCGGCCGTTTTGCAAACACTTTGCAAGGAATTCGCAACAGTTGCAGCGGCGTGGACAAGCTCCGGACGATGTTCTGGTAAATTCGACATCATAGCGCCCACAATGTTTCGAGCATTTCGAGCAAATTTCGAGCATTTTGAGCGTTCATGACAACAGATTAATTGAGACTGATGACGAAATTATATTCCTATATAACACTAGCTACATACACGCATACACGTACTACAACATGGATCATGATGTGGTCATGTCAGCGAGGGCGCGGGCAGGTGGAAGTTGGAACTCACCTTGGGGACGACACTTGAAGCTTGACACACACTGAGTGGACTGTGGAGACTCAGAGCCTGAGAGCGACACCGCTGCAAAGCAAGGGAGAGAAGGGGAGGAGAGCGACACAGAGCAGGGTCGAGTTGTTCCTCCGAGCTCCCGGCCTTTTGTATGTCAGTTTGGGCCGGGATTCGGTCGGAATCCACTATGACGTCCGGGCGAGGATAAGCGAAGGTAAGTGGGGAGCCGGAGCATCAAGCAGAGCTCACCGAGCCCGGCGCGCCGGGTCCTGCAAATCCTTGCAAGATGACCGATAGAATTGATTGCAAAGGCTCGAATGCTACAATTCTTGCAAATGGCCCGTTGGCCGTGTAGTGTTGCCGCGAGTTCGAGTTAAACTCGCGAGTTGCGAGTTCCGAACTCACGGAGTGGAGCAACTCGCGAGGCGAGGCAATCCACTCGCTCACATCGACTAGTTTTCCACCCGTGGCTTTGCCCCGTGGCGCGTGAGCCTTCGGCTCATCGTTACGTTGCTTCGCCTGCGGCTCAGTGTGCAATAAGTATCTATTTCATTGAAGGGAACTTAGTGAATTCGTTGGCAGTAAGCCCCGTAGCTGCCCCCGTGAGCCTTTGAACACTTCAATGATCATGATTTCACCTAGACCTTGAATGGTTGAGGCAAGCTGAGTAAGTAGGGGGTCGGTATACTTAATACCACTTGGTGAAGGGCGGTCAATGTGGCAGGACTTGCAGAGTTGAAGGGCATTAGAACCCGTCAATGATGCGCACTGTGACCGATTAGTTACTGATCAGCCGGGGATAAGTAAGTCTGGGTAAGTAAGTACTTGTGATCAACCCATCATAAGTCAGTACATAATAAGGCATGGTTGCTCAAATTTTCTTTGGGCTCCCTATCTTTGATCAGGACTCTGCGTAACACTTACGGCGTTGATAGCGGGACGCCGAGCGGAACTCGGCGTAAGACAGTCCAACTCGGAGGCCTCGCAAGCTCGGCCCAGCACCCAGAGCGCCTCGCAAGCTCGGCGGCAACAGCGCACATGGCTGCCACGTGGGACCCCCCCGCTGCGCCATTAGTTATAGATGCAACTCGCTCCCAGCAGCGCCCGCATCTGATTGGTCGACAGGCCTGGCGAGACTCCACCTAGGCGCTCGCCAGGGGGCTCGTTTTCGGGTTGCTTCCCCCGAGTCCCCCGCACCTCAAATTTCAGCCTCCCTGGCCTAGGTATGCTAGAGGACAGCATCCCGGACGGCCTCAGAGCCCTACTGGGCTTAGAATAATGCTCACTGAAGGGGATTTTTGGGAGTTTATGGCTCCTGCTGCCAGAATGTCCAAACTGGGGCAACTCGTGAGTTAAACTCGCAACTCGCCTCGGTCTGGCTCGGTGGAGCGAGTTAGACCGAGTGGCGCCAACTCGCCTCGCCTCGCCTCACCTCGCGGCAACACTACCATCATGGTACGCACGTCGCGTTCTGCCATTCGATTCTGCATACTTACCATTGAACTGGTTCAGCCTGCGGTTGAACCCGACGTGCTCTAGAACTGTCTCCGCGTGATGCTACGGTCAGCGCGGGGTCATGCGATGCCTAACGGGAGGTGAAGCGGGATGATACTCCAACGGCAGCAGACCGTGCTGCCATGATGCGTGACCCGTCTTCCTCCGAGGGATCGCCTTCCTTCAAGGTCTTCCCATCGACTTAGGTTCGACAGCCCAACATCGATGCGTATCAATTTTATATTTAAAGCCTAATACGTCGCGTCGTCCGACGGTGCATACCCAAGCCCGGTGCCTCATGCCGATGGAAGCACTTCGGGAGGACGAGCTCCACCTTCGGCGTACCAAGAGCTGAGTCGGACGCTCTCACGCGAACGCGAGTCTGTTGCGTGAGTCTTAGTGATGTTTTACGGCAAAGTGGCGTACTTACGGGTACTTTGTAGTGGATACTCTACTGTGCAACCTTAGTTCCGGACTTGACGAAGACTCTGGGCGCTAACTGAGGTACCAGCAGCGTGTAGCGGTAGTCAGTACTACAAGCACTCAGAGGCACCCAGTCGCGCATGCCCAGATCCGGACCGCGGTGTAATGCGGTCGTACCGAAGGGTCGACCTGGAAGGCTGTCAGGTACAATATGAATCCCGGCCTCCCAGGCCGGGTTGCTACAGGCACAGGAAGGTTTGCCCACACACCCTGTCAGACAGAGCCTACTCATTCTGATCATCTTGTCTGCTCCCACAGATGGCCTGCCTTATATGACACCGAGATAGCGCACATCATGCACAATGGTCACTCTCGACAGATCTCCATCTTATGTACCGGTTCGACATCCGAGTCCGCACTGGATCCTCCACTGGTTGCGGCAGATGCTGCAACTTGTCGAGCCTCGGCTGCTGCGTCGTCCGAGGTTCCTCATGCGCCGCGCTGCACCGCAAAGTAGCACTCAAGCTACGCATGCAACCTCTCTTCTCAGGGTCCAGGGAACTCCCGCGCTGTTGGTACCGGCTAAAGGCTGTCATTCCCCTGCCATCACCGGAGGATGACAGACAGCCTCCACACGAGTTAGAGCGACTGCCAGTACGACTTGGGACTGCCCCTTGCTGGCAATGCGGACAGCCGTCTTCATCCTGGCCAGCGGTGCGTCCTGTGTCCTTGGTACGCATCCCACTTTGCTGGCCCAAACCGTGACAGGCATCCCCGCTGCTAGCTAGATAAGGTGTGCGCGAGCACGAGTCTGAGAGCCGTCGTCTCTTCACGCTTTGGGTCTTGCAAACTTTCGACTCGGAAGATGTCTACTCCGACGAGTTGGGACGTGTCAACGATCATCGTCGAGCAATTCTTTGACTTGTACGTCCCTCGATTTATCCGCCGGCTCGAGCTCTCCCGCTCACCTGCGCTCTTCATCTAGGCACCTCGATGCGCTGTGTTCCATCTCAGCATCCGGTACGTGCGCCCTCGTCCGCTTCCGTGCCGACATGGCAGGGATTCCCATCCAGCTCAACTGGCATATTTGCTCCCCGTCACAGTACTCCTTTTCTACGACTACCTCTTGACACTCGACAAAGAAGCGGGGCTGTTCTGGAAGAAGAAGCTCTCGGGCGCGTCGTTGCTGTTCCTGTGCAACAGATACCTGACTCTGCTCACGCAAATATTCGATGTCGTGCAGTTCACGACGAACATGTCTGACGAGGTAAGCATGCACGGACACCCATATTCCTCGACTCTTCGATTGATAACTCATCTCTCACCGGATACCCTGTTTGTGCCAGAGGTTCGCCTCCTCAACGACTTGACAAAAAACAGAAAGAGACTGACTGGCTGTTTGACGCGTCCGGCGGTATCATTGACCAGCTGCGACTCGTTCAGCAAGGTGGCTGCGACGATCGACCTCTGTCAGTACGTGCCATGGGCCGGTGAGTTCGCGTCCCTTCTTCCATCATCCCAGGAAGAGTCCTGACGCACTGTCGCGCCACAGTTTTCTCCGGGCTGCGCGCGTACGCGCTCAGCAGGTACAAGCCGCTCGGGATCCTCGTCTTCCTCCTCTCTCTCGGGCCGGACGTAGTCAACCTCGTGCGTCGCGCCCAAACCGTGCCCGTGGATCAGCGTGCGCTGACGCTGATGATGCTGCCGCGGCGCAGATCAAGTATGCGTATGGGTTGAGCGGGTTCAGTGGTCCGGTCTGGGCGGTCGAGAGCTGCGCGGAGGGCGGGGTGGATATCATGCCTCTTCCACAGCTGTCGTGCATCGACTACGCTCGGACTTCCTCGTGCGAGCCAAAATGTGCGTGTCGCGTTCAAGAATCTGTTCCGAGTCTCGTCCGGGCTGACGAACAGCGATTGTCCGTTCGTCCAGTCGTGATCATATCGCGGAGCTGCCTGATTGCAGCGGACGTCATCCTCATCCTCATCACGTGGATATCGCTGTGGAAGAGGGTCGTCTACGTGTCTGGGAAGCTTACCCGACTGTCGTTCACCAAGGTGCTCCTGCGTGACGGTGGGTGGACGGCCCTTGCACTCTACACCCTGTACTCTAAGTCTGACTACTACCATTGTTTTCTGTAGGAACTGTCTACTTCATGTATGCTACCGTCCTATTTGCCTTACAGCTGTTCGCACCCTGATCTCGACATAGAATCATCCTCACCATGAACATCCTTCACCTCGCTTTCTCCCTTCCCTCAGTCTCGGTAAGCCGCGCACCCAAAGCTACTATATGCGCTCTGGCCTAATCTGAATTGCCAAATCCACCAGCACTCACCCTCATCGCGCAACTTTAGCCAGATCACAGTCTTCACGGAGCCGTACGTCCCCCCAGCCCTAACCATCAGAGTCCCACTCAGTGACATCCGCTCATGTTCACTGGTATGCGTGCCTCCTTTGTCCGTGCGCAGGATCACCGCCATCCTCGTCTCCCGGTTCCTGATCGACCTCCAAGAGGCCAACCGGAGACCCACCATGATCGCCTCGGACGACCCGCTGCACTTCAGCACCGGGGTGTCCTCGAACATAGGCTCGCTCCGGTTCGCGAGCGTCGTGACATCGCTCGGGGCAAGCTTCTCTGGCCCGGGGGCGTCTGGCATAGAGTCGGAGTCAGATAAAGGTACTTACCAAGAAGGGCTCGGAGACGGGATGCGTCTAGAAGACGTGTCCGCGATGCGCACGGGTTGCACGGGTTGCACGCGGACGTTCTCGGACGAGCCCGAGGCGGGTCCCAGTCAACAAGACGCGCGAAGTACACCGTCTTCTGGGGCCACGCTGGTACCGGTGGTGACCGACGGGAACGACTCATGACCTTGTACGAATTGAACGAGATTCTGCCATGCATTTCACTTATTTCTTGCTAACTCCTAGTGACCCCCTCCTGATGTCTGCCACACGGCACGTCCGAATGGTGTCCTCGCACTCCCGGCCTTCGACGCGTCGCTGACCAAGAAGCCGACCTCGTATATCCCCTGCCCGTGTTCCTGCACATATGCGCGTTCCTCGACCACCCCGGCGGCTACGAGCACGAGTTGAGGGGCGGCTTTGTGTACCCCGAGGTGCGCAGGCTGCTCGTCGAGGTCCCAGGATGCTAGTACATTCGTGGATGTGCCCGGTTGCGCGCCGAGGACGGTGATCAGTTGTTTCTTGGAGGCATCGAATCTGTTGGACGCGACGAGCAGCTTGATGTACGAGACTCCCAAAGTCGTGTTCGTATGCTCGGTATTAGAGCGCGGCTCCAGGGGTACCTACAGAGCGCGATCGCAAGTCAGCACCTCCACACACCCAGCCGTACGGCGCACACATCGCATCTGAACATCCACCTACCCTCCAATCCCGCGGAGTGACATCCCCACAGAAGAACGGCAGCGCGCCCCTCAGCTCCTCCCCCGTACTGCTGATCACCCACTCCAGCACCTTCCCGTCCTCACGCCTCCGCCCGCCCTTCGACTCCTCGTAATGCACCACGCTACCAGTGCCCTCCCTCTTCGCGCGCGCATTGATCGCGTCGGCGATCGAGGGCTTGCCCCCGGTCCCGAGGAACGCGTAGTCGATCCACCCGGGCTGCTTGCGTGCCCACGGGTTCGGGTCGTCCGGCTCGGGCGGGCGGACGAAGTGGATGAGCTCGAGGTACGTCCCGTCTGCGAAGACGACGAGCGCGTTGGCGGTGGCGCCGCCGGCGTGTGTGCCGCCCGGGATGACCCTGCAGGGAACGCACGGTCGAGGGTCATCTCAGCATCGTGCTACTTAGGAGTGATGCAGATGTGAGGATGGACGCATGTGTGTACGAACGTGAAGCCGAGCTTGCGGAAGGCTTCCGCGCTCTCCTGTAGCGTGCCTGGGGGCGTCAGGTGCGGGATGTGGTCGAGGATCTTGGTCGATGGGCCGGTCATTTTGCTGATCTTGTACTGGCTCTAGAGCTACAGTATATATCGCGCCCTGACGTGAGAGTAGGAAGCTGAAGCTGACAGGCTGGTGTCCGTGGTTTGCTTCGTATAAGTTCACACGTGCGAGGCGATCACGCGATGGTATGTCCACGCATTGTCGCGAATAGACGTGAGGCTGGCGTGCTGCGAAGGACGCGGATGGAGTCACTTTCGTCGTCAACGTGAACATAAATGCCATATGGTGGTAGTGTGCTCACGTTCTGGAAAGGCTGGGGTAGTCGCAGGCCTTCGCGGGCTGTAGACAGTGACTGGGCTTGTCAGAACACGTTATGAAGTGTTGCCACTGTGCTGGCAGCGCCGCGATACCGAGACGATCGCGAGGTTGGGAGTGACGTAAATAACACCTCACATAAGGAAGTAGTATGCTGCAACCGAAGGACAGCGTACCACTGGCGCTGACTTACAGTCTTGACACAGATGTGTTCAACTAGTCGAGGAGGCCCTGGTTCTGTTCATCGTGTTTGTGGTGGTACTAGAAGAGGAAACCACCGGATCTAGTACTGAAGCGCCCGAGCACTACTTACCTCGCGTTACTTACTCTACTAACCGTGCTGTACTAGGCCCCTTATAAGAGCTCTTATAGACTCCACTCACTTACTCTTTGCACTTATACCTCTCTAGTGTCAGTAGCGTGTAGTAGTCCGGAAGATTTTACTGCGAGGCGTCGCGTTGACCCGTACTCGGTATGAACGACGTGTATAGAACAGAAGGGTGATGTACAACAATATGAGACAGTGGCGTGAGTCGTCTTTGTTCGTCAAGTATCTATACGTGCATATATCGGTGGTAGCGTGTTTGTTCGTTAATGCTTCGAGCGCATACTCATCGTCCTCATTGTTGGGACTGCCAGCACTCATGTCAGCCAGAGGCCCGTGAACTCGGTAAGAGTGGGGGACGTACACATCATTAACCCCTTGATATCCTTGACGCGCGACTGCTCGATGCCTTTCCTCATCAGCAGAACGCGGATACTCGACCAGACGAGCAGGAGCACGCCGAAGCCGACCGGGATGAGCCAGTAAAGCGGCGACAGGTGGACAGACCCGCCAAAGACGACGTGCAGAGGGGGCGTGTAGACGATGAACATGCCGAGACATGCGCCGGCGACGATACCGGCAAAGTTGTAGTAGTTGCCGACGATGGATTTGCCGAATGGGAAGCGGAACTTGGCCTTAACGGCGAAGACCTGGCGAAGGTATCGTGTCAGCTGTGCCAGGTGCATGTAGGACCACCAGACTCACGTTGAAGCACTGTATGATGAAGATCGAGAGGTATACTGCAGTGACGTGTGCATCAGCATAAAATCTTTAAGACAATGGTGCTCGGCAAGACCAACCTATCGACTGGGCTTGCGCCAACGCGTCGACCTGCTTCTCGCCAGAGATACGCTGACCGCGGCTGTTGAGAAAGTCCGGCGAGTCCTTCTGGAAGTATGCTGCAGCATGCAATTAGACACGCGAGATTATGCGCAGGAAAAGACAAGGACCACTCACTGACTGGTGGCTCTGCCGTAAGTGCAGACTGCGCCCTCTGCAGATCGCCCGGTGTGAAGCCGTTCTTGAAGAACACCACGAAGTATGCCGCCAGTCTGAAACAGCCGCGCTTCCGTCAGCCGCGATCCTCAGACAAATAGTGGTGGTCATGAGTACGTACGCCCCCGCAAACTCGATCAAGCCTGCTTCCAGGTAGGCGTAGCTGAGGAGCTTGGCATCGACGAGTGTCTCGTCATCGGTTCGCTCCAATGCCTCTTCCCAGAACATGCGGGTGAAGGGCGCCTTGAGCTTCGTCATGAACACCGAGAATTTGCTTGGCTGGATGACTTCCTGCGTCTCTGGATCGCGGAGCAAAGTCTTGGTACGACGCAGAGCCCTCTTCTTGAGGGTCATGATGGAGCGGTCGCTCACTGAGAGACGTGAATTAGAGGCTAGCGTCGCATTGTACAGAGCCGACATACCTGGCCTGCGGGCAGCATGCGCATGAGTCCATCCTTGGTCTCAGGCTTGTCCCACGCGAAGGAGAGCTACGGCATCGCTTGAGCATGAATATGCAAGACCTTCCTCCAGGAGAGACGTACCGCAACAAACAACTCGAAGCCAAGATCTACCCAGAGTTCGTCAGCTAACCTGAACGTCCTCTTGCTTCGAATACGTACCGATCACCAGGATAAGGATGGCGGAGAGAGGAAGTGGGAGGGGCACCACGACGTCTGGAGGTTTATATCAAGTGAGGAATGACTACGGTCTAATGGAGATGCTTACAAAGGAGCTGCGGGATGACCTCTGGTGTACTGTGAGAGATCGTGTACCTGCGTCATGCGTGAGTTTCTGAGCAATACTAGCACACAGAAGCGGAAACACACTGGATCGAACGCTTCAAGTTCACAAAGATCTGGCGACCCTCCGCAACTCCCTCTGCGAGGACATCAGCATCAGCACGGCACGGAAGACATCAAGTAAGGCCACTCACTAACGGTAGAAGCGAAGTTGTCATCTACGGGACGAAGAGTCAGCGAGGGGAGTTAGGCTAGCGACTTGGAACAAACCCAAAAGAATCATGTTCGCGGCCTCCTTCGAGACGTCGGAACCCGAGATGTTCATGGCGATACCCAAGTCAGCCTGCAACGATGTGAGCATGCGGTGGGAGCCATCTCTCACAATGGGCTGACCTTCTTCAAAGCGGGAGAGTCGTTGACACCGTCTCCAGTTCTGCACACGATGGTCAGCCGGATGCTGCAAAATGAACCCAATCACCTTCGAACTCACACGCCGACGATGTGACCGAGGGCCTGAGCGCGTTTCACTGCGTGCGGGTCCTCGTCAGCCTAGGCGCAGGACAGCGCAGCGGCAGTCTGAGACGTACCAATCTCCAGCTTATGCTTAGGCGAAGTACGAGCGAAGACGATCTCGTTTTTCGCGAATACTGTCGGAAATACATCAGTAGGTGCCACAGTTGCAGCATAAGTCACGTACTCTGATCCCACTGCCATCCCTGAAGACCGTCGATGTCGTCTCCGTGGATGACGATAGCGTCGACCTCGTCGTCATAGATCTCCTCGATTGGCCGGTCCGTCTTCTTGCTCAAGCTCTCCTTCGTGTCTCCAAGAATCAGGTTGATCTTGCGCGCGATGGCCTCCGCCGTCTTCGGGTGGTCGCCCGTGACCATCATGACCTTGATACCTGCCAGGCGGAGAGTGCCGATCGCCTCACGAACGCCATGCTTGGGCGGGTCCTCGAGGGAGATGAGACCGCAGAAGCAGTACTCGGTGCTAGGGTACTTAGCGTCGTTTTTGTTGAACTCGTACTCTGAATCGTAGACGTCGCCCGGGAGAAGCTTCTGCGCGCATGCAATGACACGGTGGCCACGCGACGCCATATACTGCATGGCCAAAGTTTGCTCACTGAAAGAGTGGAGAGCAATGTGTGAACGTACGTCGTATGCCTCATCGTATGCAGCCTTGAAGTCGTCAGTAATCGGAACCTCCTTGCCATCCTTGAGATACGTGGAACACTTCGCGAGGACACGCTCCGGAGCACCCTTGAGGTACGCCGTCAGGAGACCGGTCTTGTGCGGCTTCTCCAACTGCAGGACATTCAGTTCGTGAACGACGGACTGAGTCACCAGACACTCACGATGACCAGCGCCCACTTGTTCGACGAGTTGAACGGGATCTCGAACACCCTGGGGTGCTGCTTCTGGTAGCCATCGTAGTCGGAAATGTGCTTGCCCGCGAAACGGATAAGGCCGGTCTCCGTCGCATCGCCAAGGATTTTGCGCTGCTCGAAGGGAATGTCCGTCTTGTCGAACTTGACGTGGGAGTTTAGCGCTGCGATGTCGACCATCTCGCGCATGCCGGGTGCCTCTATCGAGAACGTCTCGGTAGTCTCCGAGTCGTTATTGGACTGGAAGGCCGAGAACATGCGCAGACCGCTCCATAGGTTGGTGACCGTCATCTGGTTCCTAGTCAGCGTCCCCGTCTTGTCGGTGGCGAGGAGCGTAAGCTAATTGGGAAGCAGTCAGTGTACCATTGCAAGATAGAGGCGTTGTGCCTTACAGAGCCTGTGCCAAGGTGAGCGGACCCGAGCATCAGCTTGAGAAAGTACATCACTTACCGAGAGTCTCGACGCCTTGAAGGTCCTTAACTAGCACGTTCTGAGCAGCCATGCGCTTCGCCGCAATGGATAGTCTAGACCGGAAATTAGTACTCTTTAATCATCTGCAGGTTATCACAACTTACAGTAGCGTGACTACCGATGGCAAACCTTCAGGCACGAACGCGACCAAGATCGACACAGCGAATGTAACGGTTTGCTCTCCCTTGCCCTTGTAAGCTGTCGTGATCCCGACGACGAAAAAGACGACGGCGAAGACGATCGCAATACCCGAGACCATCATAACGAAGTGACCACTAAGGGACGATTTAGTTCGGAACCGGGTACCTCGAGGCTCGCACAGACTGGCTCTAGACTCACATTTCGGCACCCAGAGGACTCTGCTTCCCAGTCTCAGTGCCCGTCAGCGCAGCAATCTGACCTGCGACGCCGCATAAGCTCCGAAAGCCTAGAAGGCCGTAAGGCCTGGAGCTCACCAATTAGCGTGTGATCGCCAGTCCGAACGACAACTGCGTAGTGCCAGGTTAGTCCCAATTAACGTCATGATGTCTCAGAGAAAGAGACCAACCTCCCCAGCCTTCACCGTTGACGATGAGAGTCGAGTTGAACAGCTGCGTGGATTATGAAGGGGCGACTGAAGTCTATGTAGAACGGGCCACACTCACCAAGTTCTCAGCTTCCACTACACGTTGCTGTACGCCGGCCGGGCGAGCGAGGCGTTCCTGAGGCTCTGATTCGCCCGTGAGACTGCTGTTGTCGACCTTCAAGTCAGATGCAGAGAAGAGGATCAAGTCTGCGGGTGTCTTGTCTCCGGAACGCTGAGCGAATGTCAATCAGGCCCAAAGTTGAACACAGTACTGCATCTGGCACGCAGACTTACAACGAGCACGATGTCACCCTTCACCAAGTCCGCCGCCGGGACAGTGTTTAGCGTTCCGTCGCGGACCACACGACATGACGGCGGGATCATTGCGAGGAATGAAGCAAGGATGGCTTCCGACTTCTGGAGCTGGTAGAACTCTATGAGGGCGTTCAAGAATGCCACGCCTATCAAGATGCCACCCAAGTAGGTGTTCGCGAAGTTGTCCTGGCATCGACGCGTCAAAAGGGAGTCTCGGTCGCATGGACTGGATGAACTTACTTTGAAGTTTACGCCGAGTAGAATGTACTCCAGAATGCCGGCAATGATAAGGAGGATATTGAACATCGACATGAGGCAGTCATAGTACTGGCCGTCGGTGGCGTGTGAGTTGGACATACTCTCAGGAGCCGTCAACTTCCGTACCTTCCGCAGCGCCGACTTCTTCTTCGGTGGCGTCAGAATGTTCGGTCCGTTGCGCGACAGCCGAGCTTTCGCCTCCTCGCTCGAGAGACCCAGCGAGCTGCTAGGATCCTTCGCGTCGAACGTTGTGTCGAGCTCCGTCTGCAGCTCCTGGAACCCGAGCCCGTGTTCGTGGATGTCAACGCTGTCGAGCTTGCCGTCACCCTCCTTCTGTCCTCCGGGCTTCTGATGCTTGAGGTGCTCGTATCCAGCGTCCGCGAGCTCCTTATCCTCCTTGGTCATCTCTCGCTTCATCTCCACGCCCTTGGGGCGCATCCCGTGCGGGGCCTTCTCTTGTATGTCGGCGCCGTCATTGTCGAAAGCTACCGCACGAGCGGCGACGATGGCCTCCTCGTCCGGGACATGCTTTTCGGAGGAGTTGTCAGTCTCCATGGGGGAAGCGAGAGGAGTCGAGCGGGGTGAAAGAGGAGAGGGAGCCCTGAATCAGTGGCCACCTCGAGGGAGGGCTTTATGGCTGGAGAAAGGGGGAGATCTTTCGTAAAGCCCCGCTTGGGTCTTTAGATTCCGACGCGCTGACACCCTGGAATGGTCGCGCGGCTCAAAATTCCTATCGGAAGTTCCAAGGAAGTTCACCACAAAATAATTCACACATGGGTGGCATGATAGGATCACCGATACTGTCTCGAAGCGCAGGTCCGAGCGTAGCAGCGAACGGCCAAAAGCCCTCAGCGGCGAAGTCGCGTCCGTCGACGCAGTCACGTGATCAAAAGTCCGCGTCAATCTGCATCGCGCGAGCCCAGAAACGAGCTCCATTCATCTTCCCTGGCACATCGCCCGAAGTATTCCTGGCACGGGCGGTCGCAATGATGATGTCGCCGATGGCCCCGCGAGAGAAGCGGCGATCTCCCTTGCAGCCCCCCAAGGAACGTTCGTCTGCCACCGTTGCCGTGCATCACTGCCAGCTCACATTATCCGGGTCCGTGCGGCAGACGCGATATCGGAGAAACGTTGGCAGCCGAGCTCTCGAAGCATGAGAGTCACGGAGTCCGCCAGGCGAGCGGACTACGGACTCTCACTCTAGAAGACGGACGTACCGCCCAGACGGGCAAGTGTATACTTCTGAGTACTCACAAGATGCGTCGGTGACAGCGAAATGCTGTAGCTCAACCGCAAGGTAGAACGGAGTGATCAACGATCATCTATGCATGGATTGGTTCGGAGCCAGGTTGCTGCAGCATGTGCCATGATGAGTGAAGCGCTGTGTACGACCGTGAGCGTAACTATAGCAAGGTCGCCAATCAGATTCGCACCTTCAGGATCTGGGAAGCTTGCTGATGCAGGTTGGTTAAGACGATGTATCGTAAAGAGCCGACGAGCTTGATCTGCGCTCGTCTCGGCAAGGTTCGGCAGACCCCACAACGCTGTTCGGCAACGACTAGCTGGCAACATGCACCCGTTGTGTCAAAAGCCTGCTCGCACTGCTTAGATATCAGCAGGTGTCAGCGACGGTAGAAGGCAATGCTCACCATGTACTAGTACCTATGTGCCGTTCAGTCGAGTGCCTACGAGCAACACTCGCACACACGGTTCTACTAGGCTGGACGTCGCTGGAGACCATAGCAGGTGCAGATGCGCGAAACCGCTGTCTATAAAAGATGGCGGGGGTATCAGTATGCTTGAAGTGACTATAAACGGCTGTCATGGCGGAGTGTCGTGCTACTTACATGTCCACAAGCTTGCGACACATGGATACTACTCACCACGACTTCCCATGCGTAACGGGAACGAGGCTCTTCAACCTACTCCAAAAAAGCTGCCACCTATCGACTAGCATGCCTGTTCTTCTGAAACGCTGCAGATAGTGGCCCAAAGCTCTGAGTAAGTATTGAGTGCAATGTGGTCGAAGGCAAGTTGCAACCAAGTCTCAAGCGCGTAAGCTGTGTGTCGGCCGCTGGTCCGATACAGAGGAGATCCAGATCGGTCGGCGCTATTGGCAACCGCCCCTGGTAAGTACTTAAGTACCCAACCTTGACCCAACCATCGCTTTTCGAAGCAGCCTTCCGCCAATATATAGCAGGTATGTATGGATCATCGTGAGTGCTCGGTAGTTGATGATTCAAGAGAGTTTGCGCCCAGGAGAATACCTGCGGAAAGATCGGCTGGCGCTCTGCAACTTGAACTTGAGCCTACTTAACTTGTACGCGTGTAAGTACTAAGTTCTCATAGACTTCTTGTACTTGTAGCTTATACAGTAGTACGCTGTTGACTGCATTTACTAAGGGCTTGAAGGAGATTATTGAGAGGTGTTACATGCCATATTCCATACCATCGAAGGATCCGAGTTAGTACGAAGCGCGGGCGCCTGAGCACCTTCTCTCCTGTACCACCGCCATCACCACCACCACCACGCGGTTCGGAGGCTCTACCTCACCTGCTTCTTGTCTCAAGCACGACTTTTGATACGCATCTAGTGAGTGGGAGGTGTAATTTTACGCATATAATATGTTGTTGACACGCTCAGGTGCGTATTGTACTTCCAACCACGAGGGCGCGACATGTCCCGTGCGTTTGTCGACGAAAGCTACTCAGTCCCGGCGGCAAATCTCATCAGCAGCGAAGACAGGACCAGCCTCGTATTTTTGAGCTCTTCGAAAGAATCAAGAGTGGACCGTAGCGAAGATCGAGGATTACACGAATCGCATACACGCACTGAAGGTCGTGCACAACTCTGCCGCTGCCATCAGTCGCAAACTTCCTGCGGACGTCCTCTTCGAGGTCTTCTCTCAACTGAAGCTGGATTTACGGTGCGCAGGGTGGTACAGCGTACTCCACGTCTGTCGCTTGTGGCGGAACCTACTGCTTCGCTGCCCCCCGTTTTGGGTGGACGTCCTTCGGGCTCGACGGGACCTAGTCGGAGTCACTGAACGATCCGTGGCTCTACTGACCCATTTCCTCGACCTGGCTCGCGCGCATCCGTTGGACTCGTCAGTCATTGGCCTCCCCCAATCGGCGGCATGCGCTCTATCGTCTCATACCCATAACATCGCGATCCTGGAAGTGGAAGTAAACCAGAAGGATCTCCTCATGCTGCAAAACCTCATGGCAGCAGGGCTTCCGCTTCTGACGCGTCTGTCCGTAAGGCATCTATGCGACATCCGAAGTGCTAGCGACTTGCCACCTATTCACTTGCACTGCGACAATTGCCCCGCCTACAATCGCTCAGGATGCCTTGCCAGTCCTCGTACGTCAGAGTGGACGTCTTCGCCCGCCTCGGCCATATCGAACTATACGGCTGCAGGTGCCGCTCCTGTCAAGCCAATAATGTCACCTACCGCCATCTACTCTATATGTTGACGCCCTGCTCTGCGCTGGAGACCGTGGACCTTGAAGACCTATGCCTGAGGGAAGTCCCTTTGGATGGCGGTGATAACTCGATAACTCGATAACTCGATCCACTTGCCATCCTTACGCTGAGTCGACTTGTCGGACGAACCCCCGCTCATGTCTGTGCTATTGGCGGACCTGTGTCTCCCCAAGGCCTGCTACGTGAATTTCTCAGGTTTCCGCATTCCGAGGCGATTCGACTACATAGTGCCAGAGGACTGCACGTCGTTCTACCCGCTCGCATTCGCGGACCAAGTCGTCGCGAAATTCGACTATGAGGAGCACGTAACGCTCGAGACGTACGCACAGGGTTCGCAGTTGCTCCACATGCGAAGCTCGGGTCTAGGCTCGTGTTCGAGCCCGTTCTTCCAGCTCGTCTGCCAAATCGCGGATCTCTTCGCGCCCTCGCGCACGTTCTCCGCTCTCACTCTGCGCAGTGCGCCGCCACTGGGAGACACTATCGGAAGACACGCCGTCGGTCTACGTGCGCTCCTGAGCGCCTTCCCTGGTCTCCTCTGCCTCGACACCACGGCATATGACGGGACCAGAGACCTACTCTCCTTGCTTGGCGAGGCGCAAAAGAAGACGGATCTCTACCACTGCCCCGTTCTTCAAGAGGTTCGTGTTCAATGGAGGTACCAAGTGATAGACCCGCATGTAGTAGACTCGGAGTCGGACTGGTTGTGGATTGGCCCACTTGAGGCACCGGACGTGCCGCGCCGCACTGGTCCCCAGGCTCTCAGCGCCTTTTGCGACGCGATCGTTGGTATCCTGAAGCGGCGGCAGGGACTCGCCCTTCCTCTGCGGATGCTCTCCATCACTGTACCGCCCGGAGAAGGGGGGCGTTCGCCGTCTTGGACGGCGCTGGTGGAGAAGGAGAAGGAACGCTTGCGGGGAGAGCTTTCAGTCGTGATGGTGCAAGACCTTGTCGTCTCGTATGTTCCGGGCTTCCGTAAAAAAGCGTTGTATGTTACCTGACGTTGCGACAAAACTGCTGTAAAATCCTCTGTATCGTCTGCTTGAGTTAATACATAGACGTATTCATGAGAATTGCCAGAAGATGACTAGATGAGATGCTGTTACCTGGGGTGACGCTAACGTAGTATCATGTAGTCGTTATAGCTCCTACGAACTCGTTAGTACGCGTCGAATGTTTCAGCTCAATACACTTACCAGTTCCATTGAGCCACAGTCTCAATACAGTACTAGTTGTCGGTCATCTTTCGCCATTTGGCTTAGAGCGGGCGGAGTGTCGATCAAAGAGACTACCATGCTGCGAGCTCAGTTGTGAGGCCCGGGCGCAAGACTGCGGTCGAAGTAGAGAGAAGCATGAGCCGCAGCGCACCCAAAGCTCATCGCGATACACGACACGAGGTCCTTGGCGATCGGTTCTGGTGTCCCTGCAATGAGGTCGACTGAGCGGACGTAGGCAACAACGAAGAGGTGCACACCCAGCAATGCACGAGCACTCACCGGCGGACAGGACGATGCCTCCGCCGAGTGATATCCTCGGACGGCGTGGACACTGGACGTCCGACGGTCACTCGGACGCGGCTCATTGATCAAACGTCCGCGAGGCTGCGCCTGACGCAACAGGAGGTTTCGCACCGAACGTTCTAACGTCCTGCGCCTCACGTAATGCCAACGACACGACCCGAGAGGTCCAACATCAGCGAGCGAGTGGGGCCTTCGCGGGACGCCCGAAACTTAGCCCCGATCTGAGGGATGCTGCAGTGGGGGGCTTGACGACTTGCTAAATTACACTCAAGTTGCTGCTGGGCGGGCTGCTGGGGCCGCGCGATCGAGACGTGTATGATCACCGACGGGATAGGACACGGGGGACGTCGGATTTTCCAGAAGAAGGCTAGGAGGGGGGCCCTAGTCGCCATGCGCGATCAGGGGAGGGGTCAAAATCATCGCGGATGAATGGGGGTCAGCGGCGGCTGTCGGCTGCGGCGTTCGGAAGCGGAGAGTCGGGGCGTCGGGTGGTCGGGGAGAGGGGCTGAGAGGGGGCGGGGAGGCGGAGTACTAAGTAGAGTGGTTGAAGTCCAGCTTGGGACGCGATGATGGCGGTGCTAGGCGACCCGAATCAATGCATGGAGGCGGTCGTGTGGCTACAGACCGATCTGGTAAGGCCAAACTTTGGGTGCATGAGGCCTGGAGCACGTCGTTAGTCGATGGCCCTGGAGACATGCAATCAATCCTTTTACTCACCGCGGCGGTCGGTGCAAAGGTTACATGGGTGGTACGTATGTGAAAGAGCGCTAAGATGGAAAGATCGGAAGATAGTAGAATGACTCTGGTGAGACCGGGGGAGTTAAGGACCAATGAGATTACGATCCAAGCAACGATCGCGTTTGAGTAAGCTGAGGAGTGGCATATTATACACTAATGGAGACATGAAGTCCGGGAGCAACGACCATCATACAACATAGGAAGCTAGAGGGAAAACGAAACGGTCAACAGATAAGACAAGCAACATGAGGATACAGCTTCGGATATATGGTATGAGAGGTATTGCCGAGTACTTTGCATGTTCCGATATCAACTGTACACGGTCATGAGAGCGTTAGGGTGTAAGGAGGATGTAACGTGCAGTCCACAGGAATGGGGAACTAGAAGTTCAGCCCCTCCTTGAACTTCGTCCCGTTGTCGAACTTGCGCATCGACTTGATGCTGATCGAGCCGCCGGACGAAGCCGACTGCACCGAGAACTTCCTCTCGTCGCGGTGGCTGGCATACTCCTCGTCTTCGTCCCGCGAGCCTAGGGATTGCGCCGCAGGCGGTGACTCCCGTAACGACACAGGGGACTCCACCTGATCGAGGGCGCTCGTACCCCGCGGCGCCGTATCATCATCGGGCCACAATGAACGCGTAGACGGAGCAAGACCGGAGGGCGCACGGAGCTCAACCTCGACGGAGTCTGTGCTTGCGCTCGGTGCTACGCGCGGACGCGTCGCGGAGCTGGCGACCGACGCAGGGTACTCACCCCTGTTGGGCTCGCGCTCGCGCAGCTCGCTCGTGGCGTTTGGGAAAGGGTCTTCTCTGGCATCCCACTCGTCTGCATCCTCGCCCGATGCCTTGATCCAGCCGCTGCGTCTCCCGAAGAGCCGCCCGAGGCGTTCGCGTATGCCCGGCGGGCCTATGGGTAGCTCCGTAGAGAAGTCGCGCTGACGTGCTCGTGCGCGGCGGATCTGCCGCTCATACCTGGTCGGCTCGTGGTTGCGTAGGAGGATAAATATACCGATGCATGAGCAAAGGAAGATGACGACGAGGCCGACGACGAGGGCAATGAACCCGCCAAAGGAACCCCCAATCTTCGGCTGAGTCTTCTCGATACCTGCGCTCTTTGTGAATGTAAATCGGGTGCTAAACACATAGAAGAACAAACTGTAAGTACACATACCAGGGGCAGTGGTGAGCCTGCAGGCGATGACGAGCCTTCTGCCCGTCGCACAAGCATTACGTCAGTTTCGCGGGATAGAATCAATGATGTCCCCGCAGTTAGTGGATCTGCAGCGGCCAAGATGATGTTATCAAGGTCCAAGTAGTCGACGTCGAGTGAATGGAGGATATTGGTATAGGAGACGATGGCCGTAGCGTTCAAGTCGCGTTCGGTCTCGAGCATGCCGCAGGGCAGGCGCGACCTCGCGCAGTGGAGCACATCCGCGATAAGCTAACTTCCCTATTTTACGGCATCTTACATAAGTAATTGGTCATAAACTGCATAACCACCATTCCCCTCATCCAAGTGCTCCGTGGGGCAACTCATCCGTCCCAAGCAACTTGATTCCAATAATCTCCCTGTTTAATGAGGTACAGAGGGAGCCCAGCGATATTCGTAACATGTATTCTGTGCTCAACCAGCAGTATTATGTTTAGCGCCGGATAAGACTTATCTCGGACTGTGTCAGAATTACGTCCCGTTCACACGACTGACGTCCTGGTTGCTTCAGATTACCATGTTCGTCCAGTTCGACCCCCACGCTGCGCTGTTCCACGAGCCTCGCTGTTGGTCCAAGTATGCCGCCATTCGCGTTGCCAATCCGGGCAGGTAAGTTTGTTCTCGAAACCATCATCGCACTTCCCCGCTCTAACCAAGTTTCGCAGTGTCATTTTCGAGGCGCGGGTATCGAGGGCGACGCACGACACGTACGCCCTGGCGCAAGCAGCCTACATACAGCATGACGAGCCACGGAACACAAGAACCACGCGCGAGGGGGAAGAAGACGCCCAAGAGAGGAGGGGAGAGGCCTAGGTGGCATTACGGTATAGATACAAGAGAAGAGAGGTGAGTCCGCTAGAACCCAAGTGTATTATGCTACAATATGTGGCGGGCGAAAATGTCCGTCGTGAAGGCGTCGAATCGCATACGGAGCTCATGAAAGATCATAGGGCACAATCTGCAGACGGCTCGCATGCGCGAGCCGTCGAGTGAACGAAGTACATATCCATACAGGTGGCGGCTTCAGCTCTGCTGCTCCTGGGGGCTCGCGCCCCCATGGCAGTAGTACGAGTTGTAGTCGACGGCCCCGAAGCCCACCGTCATGCCGTACGGATCGTGTTGCTGCCCGCCAATCCCGCACACGTGCAGACCCTGGTTGTACGACAATTCGTCGGTGATGTCGAACGGCACGTCTTGGACAGGCACGAGCATCGGCTCCGGAGAGCCCATCGACACAGGGGCCTGGGGTTGTGGAAAGTGGAATTCGGGAAGACCATACGGCGTGATAGTGGAGTAGATGGGTCCTTGCACGTTGTGTGCGAAGATGGGGGCGCGCGGGGTGTGGTCCAGGGGCATAGAGACCGCCAACAGGTTGTTGTCGTGGACGGCTGGCATCGGTTGACTCCAGCCGGCCTCGGTGACCTGCATGTGAGGAGCGAAGGCCGCCGCGGGGCGCTGGGGTGGGGATGGTTGGGAGGAGGGTGCGGAGGTCGCGTCGGGGCGGGAGCCATACGAGCAGTCACCAGATCGTCCCTTGACCAGTTGGACAGGGACGATGTGACGACTGTGAGTGGAGGAGGAACCATCGACATCGTCGCCGCACGTCGTCGGCGCTCAAGAAGAGGGCCAGACGGATCCGCGGACGACGGCGACGGCATGACAGGATCGGGGGTGGGCATGAGCATAGGTTCGGGCATTTGCGACTGCTGGCTGGTCAGTCGCGGGACTCGCAAGACGAACGAAGAGAACACTTACTTGAGCGCCGAACTCGTTCGGAGACATCTGCTGAGGACTCGCGTCGCCCACGTACGCCACCGGGGACGGTTCGCTCGGCACGGAGTCGAACGAGTGGATGCTCTGCTCGTCCGCGTCCGTGTAGCAGTCCTCGAACTGGACATACTCCCAGGGCGAGTAGGCGACCTCGCCCTGATAGGAGTAGGACCATGTTCGCTTCGGCATCGCGTATAGGGGCAGGTCGGCGGGCGTCGACTGGGCCTGCGCGGCGGAGAAGTACCCATGTTCGTCCTCGGAGCCGGGAGTCAAGGGGATCGGGCACGCGACCTGCGGTTGGGGCGGGATCGAGTCCGAGCGACTCTGCGATCTCGATCGCACGTCGAGGTGCGGCGCCGAGTCGTGGCTCGAAGGCGTCCCCGGCGGCTCTGGGGAGGTCGCGCTGCCGGGCGTCGGGCAGTTGTTGCGCCTGCTGCGAGATTTCAACGCGCGGCGACGAGATGTCTGGCGAATGAACTCCTCGACCTGCTCGCGGCGCGAGCGAAGGGCGGGGTGTCGGCGCGATTCGCTGCGACTGTGCTTGATCGGGCGGAACTGGTAGCCAGGATTGCGGCGCAGGTGATCGTCGGCCTCGACCTTGGCGGCGTCGAAGTAGGCCTTTTGCTCTTCGGTGGTGAGGGCGCGCCATGCCTCGCCAGCGCGCTTGGAGTGCGTCTTCTTGTCGGCGGACGAGACGTTTTGGCCCTTGTTTTTCTCGACGAAGTCGCGGCGGAAGAGGATGAAGGCATTGGGAGGACGCGGAGCCCAGTTGGGATCCTTGCTGCGCTTCGCCCTGTAGCGGCGGAGCGAGGTCGCATTCTTGAAGCGAGAGATGTTATGTATGTCTTCCGGGTAGTCGTCGTAGGTAGGCAGATCGGAGTCGAGGGACAGGCTTCTAGGGATGGGGTTCCGGTTGCAAAGGGCGCGAGGGGTGCTGGAGGAAGGCGAAGGAGGTAGAGCGAGCTGCGAAGTCGAAGCATCGGCAGGGCTGGGTATGGTGGTGTAGAGGGTACCGGGGTGGTCGTCCGAGGGAGACCATCCACAGATGCTCCCGAGTCTGGCGGCAGGTGTTGCGAACATAACGCTGGGCGGGAGCAAGAAAGATATCAAACAGGGAGCGTCGCGGGAGCAGAGCCGGACGAGGATCTTTAATAGGGCATGCGATCCCCTGTCCGAGATCTCTGGCGATGGGAGCTGAGTAGGGCTGAGTTTGTGGAGACTGAGCGAGTCCGACGCTCAGCCCGCTCCTTTGTTCGCTCTGCGCGTCCTGGTCCGTCTGCACGCAGCCGCCCGCTGCACGTCACGAACCCCGCCGGCGTCCATATCGCACATCGGAGATCCTCGATCGACGTTCAACAAAAAGATGCTGACACGCCATCGAGATCTCCGCGTCGGCTCAACACTCCCATGAGGCTACTTACCTCCTGCGCCCCGCGCCCGGTCTCGCCGTCCACGGGCCCGCGTCCACAACTGGCTACATAACGCTCGCTGCCGCTCAGAATGTCTTGTCAAGCCTTCGGAGAGGTTCGCGTCCCGATGTGCTATCAGCGCCATCCCGGAACACTTCGCTAACATGCGCTTCCCAGCTTCTTCAACGCACCTGGCGGTGGCACAAATCAGAACTTGAGTGGCACACACCTTCTGTGCGGTCTCCTTACGTGCATGTGCAGCGCGTGCCTGGACTGTCGCCCCCCTCGGCCCATCTCGTGCGCACCGTGAGGGCTGCTGCCATAATGAAGTCGGTGTCGGGGACATCATTTAGCCAGCGGAGCGCGAGCATCAGAAGAGACGGAGAACGCACACATCTCCTCCGGCTTCCATTTTAGGCAGTTGCTGTACTGAACACCCTGGTTCTGCCGGGCGGCTAACGGCGGGCTTCCAAGACGCCCCATCACAGAAAATCAATAATAATCAGCTGCAAATTGCCCTCTTCACTGATGAATTAAGATACCTGCCCGTCCGCCCGTGGTCACCTCGGACGCGATATGGGGGATCTCTCGTGTCCACCACTGGACGCCTGGCTAAGTGGGTGGCCTTGGCTTGAGTGTTGCTGCACGCAGCTCTCGAAGGCTGTCGAGAGTCGTCGAACAGAGTTCGGGCGAGCGTACTGCGAGCGTGCACCGGAGCCGAATCGATCATGAGCGGATCTCGTCGCGGAGTTCGGCCGTCCAACGGGATAAACGCGAGCCAATGAGAGGTCTGAGGGCATCGAGCAAAGTCCAGACCACAGACGACGGCGATGCCTGATGTCCACTCGGTGTGCACACCATGCGTCCGGTGCCACCGACCTGCCATAACCGGAAGGCGGCGAGTGCAGAGCGGTGGGAGTAGGCGAGTGGCACAATAGCGTGCACGCACCGGGCCCCTCGGAAGATACGGCGGGGCCTGGGTAGAATCCGGAGGGCATGTGAGCATAGTGGCAGTTGACGTGCTCCTCCTATGTGTATATCGATCGGTGGTGGCATGTCTCGACGAGTCGGTCGTGAGCACATCTGCCTGTCAAGCATCCACAGTTGCGTGCAACAGGCGGGCCACGGACGGCTTTGCTGGAGAAGCGCTTCGGTGGTGTTGTGGAAGGTTGCTATCACAAGGGGAATATGTAGTCGCGCAGACGAAGTTCAGTACTGGCGCGGACGTCAACACGGTGACCAAGCCCTCGCCATCGCCGGAACTCTTCGCGACAACTTCACGACTCCGCGCTCCAAGTTACCGGGATGAAGCAACAGAACATCGCGGGAGGTCACCTGAGAATGACACGATAACACGAATCCAACCGACTTCCCACAGACACCAATCGCGTTCGTGCAGGTGTCGAGCGTCCAGAGCTCCGCGGACATATCAGGGAGGTGGCAGCAGATCCCATCAGGTGTTCTTAACTGAAGGAACGATCCTCGGCAAGGATACCTCGCCAGTGTTGCCCCCTGGCAGTGGAGATTCTCCAGATATAGGGTGACGACCCCAGAACGCGAACATGTAAGAAAACATGCGGAACGAGCTGGGGTTTGCTCGCGCCGCGCGATGGGACTTCCGAAAGCCGAGCTAGATTGTAGATGCGCACCCGGGGAGCAGTGAATGCGATTCGCCCAGAGCGCTATGCGCACGGATGCCCGTGGATGGCTACGTTCACCAAACGAAAGACACCTTCTCGTCAGGTTTGAGGGAAGCCTGCCAAGCTGACGTTATAGAGCGCGTAGCCCTCGCATCATTCATGGCGCAGAAGGTCACCACAGGTCCACAACTGGTGATAGAGAGCGAGAACATCCGCGATGCAGTCTTGCCGCGAAGAGGAGAGGGGTGCCATCACGAGGGTCCGTTTATTGCGGACGGGTCCAGGCCAAGTGAATACATATCGGGGAAGGACAGATCCTCGATCAGGGCGTTTGATCAGGGATCTCTCCTCCCCGATGCCGAGTCCATCGCGGGCCGTTATGCCAGTCTTGGGAGAGTGCTTGGGAGAGTGGTCGCCCGAGGAACGGAGTCGGCGCGTGCTTCGTCCAAGGGCAATAGAGTTGGGCATGATTCACGTAATCGAAACACAAAGCTTAAGTTGTGAGAAGGAATGGAGAGCGTTATACCTGGACACACAATCCACCTTGAACCGATGCAAGCTTCAGCGGCTGGCGCCAGAAGTTCCGCAGCGAGGCCAAGGTTCTGCTGGTTCTGGAGGACTTCTGATCGTCGTCAGTAGACAACCTGCGAGGGCCAGCAGACTCAGCTCGAAGCGGGCGCCATGAAAAGCGGAGTTGCTGGTTATACGATGGAGCAGAGGTACAGTCGCGAGGACATACGGTTACGTGGGAAGATCCGCACGGAAAGGACTGCAGCCAGCAGAACACTGCAGAAATACAGATACGTCAGGCAAAAGGATCATGAGTTAGGAGGGCCCGGGGAAAGCGACTGGGCCGACGACGTACAGTAGGCCAGGCCACTCCACCCCGAGTCCGCTGTTTTGATCCACAAACAATGGCCTCCCGCCCTCATGTTATGTGGTGGGCCAATGTTAGACAAAATTCAGCTCCAATGGGAATCATCTTCACGCAGCGGGAGGCCGGAAGGCGGACTTTGTGCGCCGACAGATAGCCGGTTCTCTCGCACATCTGGTGGCGCTGGGCGCTATACGATACACCTGCTAGGAGGACGAATTCGCCCACATTAGCGGCCAGACTGGGACGAGCGGCGGTGGTAGGATACCTCACGTAGGACATCATGTCCAGATCACTAGATCACAAGCGGAGGATCCTATCTTGAGGTGTCGCTCGCCATGCTGAGTGCGGGATCTTGAAGGGTGACGCCACCCGCGAAGGAACGGAAGGCCGCTGTAGCACTCGCCCAATAGAGTGAGAGCACGCTTGTCGTTCTTCGAAAACCACATGTGCATCGAATTTCAGAATTGAAAGTACACAGACTGAGCGAAGGCCGCCTTGAACCTGGCAGCGTGAGACGCAAAGACCATGAGAGGTTCCTGCCACATGAAGTACAGTCCCGTCGCCACGGGGAGAACGCCTAGAGCGGCGCCAACGGCGCGCGAGCGAACGGTTTGGTGCAGTACTCCAAACGTGGGGCGCACCCAGGTGTTCCAGATGATGGCCGTGCCCTCCGCAGCGTGCCAGGCAACCACGGCCGCGAGCGCGATGTAGCCGACGAAGCTGCGCCACGGCCATTCGTGCAAAGCAAACTTCACGTATTCGTAGTCCAGCTCTGATGGTCCAACGGAGTAGATGGGAGGGGCGGGGTCGGAGGGAGAAATACGATGCGTGAAAAAATGAAACGCGACGAAGATTGCCGCGGAGTAACCAGTAATGCTGAGTATGCTCGTTATCTGGCGAGCAACCCTAGGTGCGAGAAGTCGCTTCAGTGTGGCTGAAAGGGGGTGAATGGCCAAGGGTGCAAGGACGAGGTACTTCTCGCCGAAGGGAGTCTGATAGTATTCTCTCCCCACTAACTGTGTGAGACCATGGTCAGTAAGGTACGTGTGAAGCAGAGCGAACGAAACGACTGTTCATCAACTTTCTCAGAGGCAGACAACTGGCTGGCGTAGCAAGAGCATCTTGTCGAACGGACGGCTTGCCGCCCAGAAACTGCCAGGACATTTTGCAATGACCCGCGACACCAGGTCGATGAACGGTGCGCCGGTGGGAGGAGGCTACGCCGCGGCAAGATGGGGAATGTTGATCCGTATCGACCTCTGCCTCGACTGAACGGAGAAGTAGACGAAGGTAAAGGCAGGCTCGCTCTCCAGTTCATGGCGTTCGCATATAAGTACGCCAAGAACGCGCATACATGCAGCGCATTCTGCCGAGGGGAGGCAGAACCATGCGAAGTCTTGTAGTTTTACAACGCCGTGCTCGAGACGCATGCAACGTTGCGTCGGACCACTTCAGCGTACCCCCATATCATGACTATTCTCGCCTCGTCCAAGAAGATGATGCTACTCACCATGACTTGTGAAGCCAAAGAAGTTCCTCCGAGGTTGGCCATAACAGGCGCCGTTAGGTGGATCAAGGCAAAGACGGTTATGAACGGCGCTGAGCCGTGCGCAATCTTGGTGAGAGCAGGTTGAGTAGCGACTGCGAGGCGTCGCAGGAAAGACTTCTCAGAGCCCGGATCCGTGGCGGACATCGTCGTACAGAGAGTAGAAGCGCGTAAAATGCAGTCAAGAAGAGGTAGAGGTGTTGCCACGGCGTCGCTCGTCGTCGTCGTGGGCCGTGGTGTCGTCGTCGTCGGGAACAACGAGCGTGGGTACTTGAATGCGTCGGTGACGCGCCCCGACCATTCTAAATTAATATTGGGAAACTGCGAATTTCCTGCTAGGCGCGCTGTGTGCGCTCTCCAGAATCTCTACTACCATGTCTTCCTCGCGTTCGTCTTCCGCATCGCCCGAACCCGAACTTGTCGCGAAGAAAGCAAAGAAGCCAAAAGACAAACAGAAGAAAGGACAGGCTGCAGCAGACGTCGGCGAGCATGGAAGAAACGAGGGCGACGACCATGATCTAGCCTACAAGCCTCCGGAGGGGTTCGTTCTCATGAAGCACAAGAACGAGGAGGGAGACTTCGACTGGGATGCCATTAACGGCGACGACAATCTTGAACTTTGGGTGGTTAGGGTACCGGACGGGGTGAGAGACGCGTTACCCTCCTCGAACAAGCGAGCGGCAGTACTTATTCGTTCGCCCAGCTCAAACCCAAGCATCTCGAGGGCCTGAAAATCGAGGCATCTGCATCTTCTAGTACTTCGAGGGTCGGCTCTGCTGAGAGGAAGCACACAACGTACGACGTTTGGTCGCTTGGCGAGGACGAGACCGAGGCCGTAGGTGGAGACGAGTTGCGCGCAGTGTCGTGTCTACTTCCTAGGCGAAAGAAGGATGGGAAACTCTACCAAGGTGTGTATCATCTCCCTGACCCCAAGACTCCTCTGACAAGTGTGTGTGGTTAGCACCAAAACCTATCGCCCGCCGCCTGGTCATCTCCGCGCGTCCCACAATACCCACACCTCCCCAATCCTCGCCTGGGTCGTCCCCGGTTCTCCATCAGAACCCAGCTCGGCCCCGTCACCCCAAAGAGTTGCTCACGCATCGCTTCATGCCTCTGGGCTCCCTCGCCCCGGTCGACGACTCGGCTGCCATGGACGTGGACCCCGTCCCTGCCGAAGAGTCTCCAAGCAAAACACCGAAGCCTCGTAAGGATGCGGAGGGCGCGGATGGAAGCAAAAAGAAGCGGAAAGGCGACGTGGGTTCCCCGAAGAAGAAAAAGGTGAAGACGACTTCATAGCCCGGTCCCGCCTGTTGCGTTCGTCCCAGTCCGCCCCCTTGGCTTTTGATGTATACCATCTATGTTATCACGACGTATTCGCGATACACTCCGCTGGTTGACTTGAGAGTGGGATATGACACGTACGCTCGCCCAATGACAGTAGCGGGCACTCAAATCCCAGCTGCTTTCCTTTACCGTTGCTACGCCCCGACATTCCCTGCAAGAACAGGTGGTGTCCGATGCAGATCGCATCGTGAGTGTGAGCTGCTTCACTTGCGCGACCTGCCCCTCTCTTGCTGTGTTGTGAGGGTCACTTTGTGGTCAGAGGTGGCTCGACAGTGATAGGCCGAAGAGTCGAGCGTCGCAGTTTTTGTCGTTGCACTCCGAGACAGATAGGGTGCGTCATGCTCCTGTCACAAACAGCAAAGTACTCATACGCGACCATCAATTACCTAGGCTATTGACATTCGTCAATACAGAAAACCTCGACGTCCTCCAGCAGGTCTCCCAGCGAGCTCCGGAGACGTTCTCTCAACGCAAGAGGATCCCAACGCTCATCGTCAAAATAGTGCGCGTCCAGCCCGGACACCACGCGAACGGCCAACTTCTTCAGTCCTGCTCCGGATAATCTCCTGCGCTCGAGCATTCGCTCTACGATGTCGCAGAACATGGCAAAGACTGCAGGACCGAAATTGTACCAAGCCCCACCTGGCGCCCCCATGCACCAGGCGTGCTGCTTCGGCTTGAACCTTTGGTCGTCTGCGCAAAGCCAGTCGATTCGCTGCTCCTCCAAGCGCGGGCAGGCGCACTGAGCACCTGAGGATCCTGCGGGCTCCTTCAGGAGGGGAATGATGTCGCGCCTCCCGTCGCACTCTCGGACGTGCAAACGGACGAGATTGGGGAAGGCGGCGAGCAGCGTGCGCAAGCTGCCTTCGACGTCGTTCTCGAAGACGAGGGAACGAGCATCGATTCGTAGGGTTGTGACTGTCAGGAAAGGCTGGGAGAACAACGCCGCGAAGTCCGCGGACAAGCGGCCCGCACCCGCCTTCACTTTCGTGCAGAGACGTCTAGCACCACCCACTCTAGCCTCCACCGTGCCATACTTCGCATCTGTCCTGCCAGTGCTGAGTCTGATCTCGTCGGCTGTGCATAAGTTCCGGTACGGTTGCGAGTCGCGATGGAGGAGCCCGTCTGCGAAGGTGACTGCACTATCGTCGCAGTGGATGTCCACGACGCACGTCGGAGGGTAGATGAGGTTAGGGAGAAAGTCGCGGAGGTATTCTCCGTCGGTGTCATGGATTCGGAGGCTATGGAGGGTATCAGGGAGACTTAGCCTCAGGTGCTCGGGGGCACCTGCGAATGCAGGTAGAGTGTCATAGACGAACAGGGTCTCTAGTGATGTGCAGCAACCCGCCACGTTCGTAAGTGTTGAGGGCTCGTCTCGCCCTGGTAATACGAATCCACGACAGTAGAACAATTCGAGGTCCCGCAGCTGCCCACCGACATCACCCAACTCGAATGATCCGAAGGGATGCTGCAGAGAGCGGAGCCGAGGGAAGTGGGCCCGCTGGAACCCTATGAGGGATTGGTCGTAGTCACTGTTATACTGCCAGTAGTCGACAGACAAACGCTCCAGGGAAGGTAGACCGTTGGAAAAGAAGGTCTCGAGGAAGGCGCCGTCGTTTGAACAATTGATTGTTATGGTCAAACACTACGGGAAGTAAACGCATTGAAAATCAGTGTTATTCACGTTGAAGCTCCGCAAACAGTGTATAGAACACTGAGCACAGCCACAGTTAAAATCAATGTACAGTCATTATCGACATTTGTAACACTGATTAGATTTTGCGGCCAGGTTATTGTTTAGAACACTTATTACCACGTTGACTATCCGTGCTCGAAACACTGATTATCCGTGGGATGCTCTGAGCAACGGCAGAGCGATTTAAACCCGTCTGGTCGACAGATATGAACGTACAGGGGGTACGATGAGTCTAGTTAACATGACAGCGCCCTAGTAAGTACTGACAAACGGTCAATAGTGAGAGTGGTAAGATGGGCAAGCCGAGCAGATTCGCGATCGGAGGCCGGTCCAGGAGCCTAAGAGTCAAGACAGTGGCGGCCCTTCGTGACCGGCCTTCCGGAGACGGCAATGCAGGCCTTCAAGTTGCCTCAGGGTAGATATTCTGTCGTCGAAGACGGCGGATGGCACGGGAGCAAGCCTCAGAGTGAGACAAGAATCAAGTTCGCCTACGCGTGTCCAGGACATGAAGTACGAAGCGCCGAGAAGGCGCTTCGATGTCCTATTTGGATGGACGGACGGGTGATGTCATAGCTTAGCGGAGTTCGGATGTCGCTCGACACCGGACTTCAGGAAATCGCCGTTCTTTCCCTTCCTTGACTTCGTACCACCACCATCCCCTTAGCAGCATGCCGGCTTGTCCTCCATTGCTCATTACTCAGTGCTTAGCTATCTCTGGAGCTTCAGTCTGATGAATAGCCCGATCTGTCGCCGCTTCAAGGGCTCTTCCAGGATCTCCGTGAAGGTGCTCGGTCTGTTCTTACCCGGGCTTGTAGGAGTAGAGGAGGAGGTACGCGTGGAAGTTTGGACGTTTGGATAGGCATGGGAATACCGGTAGTACTCCGCATGATCCCGAAGTCTCAGGTGAGCCTCACGGTCTGGTGGTGGCCCATATTACTGATTATATGCGCTTGCTCTCACCTCGTTGAACACGAGAGTGTGCAAGAAGCTGAGGTGCGTGTCCATTCTCATCGTTCGCTTGCATCCATAACCTTCAACCACATCCATGGTCGTATGTTATACCCCTCACGCTGGTTTGCTCTGACCATCTTTCACGATGTCGCCGTGCCGTCAGGAACATTACATAGAGAATGCAGCTCATACAGGTCAGCCTAACAGTTATGCCTTTCCCTTCCCTCCTTCTGTAATCCTCATCTTCAGTCTTCAGAATTGCATGGTCAAGTCTCGATCATCCGGTAAGCATGGCTCCCATGACGCTGCTCATGTTATTGCAGGACTCGACGTCAGGGGATACATTACCCCAGCCCACGCTCCCCACCACTGTGTGCTTCGACGTCAGTCACGTCACCGAATTCTCCGGAGCTGTGGATGGCAAGCGAACGGAGCCGATAAGGGTGCGTTTTCGTAATTCATCCAAAAGACGCAAGCTCACGATGACGCCCAGGTCGTCTCCAGCCAACCACCGTCGGCACGCATGGAGAAGAGGTACTATGTGAGTTTCTCACCACGTCCTGTCCTTCCAGTATGCATACAGGTGGCAGAGCTACGTAGTTGTAGAAGGCTTCGGGCGCTCGCATGTATATAGCTCCTCGTACAATGCAACCGTTGTTCCGTGGTCTATCGAGGTGCAGCGTGAACAGAATCGACGACCAATACTATCTGTAAGCAGGAAATCTGACCATTGTTTAAACCGCTGAAAATCAATGTCGCGAACACTGATTATCAATGAAAAATGGCCGTATTCAGTGTTTTCGACATTGACTTCTACAGTTTTGTTCACTTCCATACTCAATGTTGCAGGCGTTCATTATCCTTGCACGACACACTGGCTAATCAATGTTCTACACATTGACATCCAATGTGTTTTCTTCCCGCAGTGCAAAGACGCGATCCGATGGCTCCATGGGGTAACGATCTCCGCGAGTCGTAGGGGGAAATAATCTAAGCAGTCGAGTGAGAGGGTGATTGGCCGCGAACCGGTGAGCTCCAAGTAGGTTTTCAGCCGATCTTCCTGTCGTTGCGACATGGACTGACTGAACCATCTCGGCTTGGCCAGGAGGTCCACCCAGAACTCTGGCATATCGAGGAGCAGTCGACGCCATAACCGACATATGTGCAGAAACTTGAGCCCTTCATCCCTTGAATCCTCGCTCGACAGTAACCTTCCGAAGATTTCCATGAGGATCTCGTTGGGCAGCGTGCGGTTGATTGGGGCTGCATCGTTGTAGAGTCTTGAGCAAACGCCTACGCTCCGTGCACTCCCCTATTTTCGCCGTATCCCACTGCTGGAGCTGGGATCCGTCTAGTTCTGATATGAGCCTTCTCCGCAGGTGTTATAAGGCACGCGTCGTCCAAGGAGAGGGAATCTTGCCGGACGTGGCATGGCGGTACGTGCATCTGTTCGGGAAGTCAGGATGATTTATGTCGTCCGAGGGCAACATAGCCATAGCGCTGCTTACCATGGTCTTACTGGCGTGCTAGAAGTAGAATGTGAATGACAAAGTCTGAGTAGACGGGAGCTTGTGGTAGGAGAGCGATTGCGACCACGCAGGTTGTGCGGTGCGAACACGAGGCAGGCCCTCCGGCCGGGCCCATGATTGAGTTGTCGGGTCGTCCTTCCCCCTACTCAATAGACCCGTCACTCGTCTGCCTAGGGGAGACAACATGATTGAGTACGTTCGACTCAGACTCGTCATGTCGTTTGCCGAAAGGCCAGGCCTACTAGCCACTACACTATGTGTTGAGCAACGCATACTACCACTGCAGTCGAGGACAGTCTTGTACGTCAGATCTGCACAGTAAGGCGAAGACGACTATCCGACAAAATCCTCGACGGGCCACTATGACAGGCGACGCAGTCACAAGGCGGTATAGACGAAATTGTCGAAGGTAATTGTCTCCTGGTACATCGCGCTTTACAGCTTAGAAATGATCCGCTCTAATACCTTCGCCAGCTCCTCCTTGGGCGGCTCGACGCGCGGCCACTCCGTCAGGACAAGCCCCTCCTTCTCATTTGGCTTCGGTATAATATGGAAGTGGACATGGAAGACGTGCTGGAAGGCGATCTTCCCATTGTTCTGCAGAAGCAGCAAAGAGGGTCAGTTGAGCCTGCGAACAGGAGGAAGTCATGAGCTGACCTGAAGGATGTTGTAGTCTACGATGTCCATCGCCTTCGCCAGCTTCTTGGCGATGGGCAAGATTTCAGCGAGATACTCGTCCGGGACCTCGTCCATACGATTGGAATGGTCTACCGATTGGCCGTGAGAATACGTTTGACAGGAGCAGAGGACGGGACAGCTCACATTTGGGGATGATCAGAGCATGACCCTCCGAAACCGGTCCTATATCGAGGAAGGCATAGCTAGACGTATTCTCAATCTACTGAACGATCAAGCAGTAGTGCAGCAGCGCATACCTGAGATCGGTCTCAAGTATCTTGAGCGACGGCAGTTCGCCTGCGAGAATGAGAACATGTAGCGTTTCCGTTATCGATGCGATCTGCCAACGACATACCCTTGATGATCTTGCAGAAGATGCAACTATGTACGTGTCGTGCTCATGATGAGTGAGTATCTCGGTATGCGATGCGCAAGCACGACTTACTTGTCGTCGAGATGGCTTGTCATTGAGCTAGCCAGTTAGAGGGGCAAAGATAGGCAGAGATGGAGGTGACCGTCGTAGGACAACGGGATAAGCAGGGTAAGGCTGCGGTCATTACGGAATGGATCTGACCGAGTCTGGACCGCTCCGACCGGGCACAACCCCGGCGGTACTTAGCTTAGCTTCAAACAAACAGTTTCGGGCATCGACAACCCACAGTATGCAATTAAACGACAACGACTGTCGGCGTTGCCGTGGAAAGTCATGTGCGGAGTACGTCCCCCTAAAGCCCCACGCTGACGATTGATGGATACTAAACAGAAAGCAAGAATATACAGCGTGTTCGCCGCCTAGAGCTATGAATGCAGCTACTTGAGCCTCGTCAACGTCGAAGAGTGAACATCCTTTGCTCACCATGATAAGCTACAACCGTGACGCCCTCCACCCCTCGTCGCACGCGTCCTCCACGAGAAAGTCGTACCAGTAGACAGCTATGGGTACTGTCGCGAGGTGCCACAGTGAATGAGCATCAATGATTCTACCCCACGGCGGGAAGTCAAAAAGCTCTAGCGCCGTCGCCGCTGTGGTGAGCAGCGCAAAGATCGCGGGCTTGACGGCATGGGACGGGCGGTAGTTCTTCGCCCGTCCGGGGTAGCGCCGGATGCACGATAGTGAGGATGGCAGAGAGTAGGAGAGCCAGAGGAGATTGTGCAACATCCCGATAGCCAGGTTGAAGACCATGTTGTAGGTATAGTCAAAGCGGGGGAGGAGTGTGAGGTAGGAAATATGGGAAAGGAAGGCGAGTGCGCAGCTCAATGTCCACAGACCTCGTATGCGAGACGTTGTAGAAGACGGTGGGCCGGCGGTGAGACGGAAGCGCTCCATGGGATAGAGGTGGAACAGGCGGATGACAGTGTAGTATAGGGCATAGAGTATCGCGAGAGCGGCGGAGAAGTAGTCCAGCTTCTCTGTGATGGGGAGATCTACGCACCGGAATGCCTTCAGTCTGCATGTTCACCACGAAGCCGATAGAAGGAGCCGACCTCGAGTGTGGAAGACAGACGACCAGACCCAAGCGTTCATGCTGACGAACGCGAACATCAAGTAGTACTTCTTCATGGGATGTCCTTCTGGTACTTTCTCTCGCAGCTTGCGCGCACCGAAGACATGGGCGGCGAAGTTGAAGACGGAGAAGAGCACGGACGCAGGCTCTTGCATGCCCGCGAACCGCCAGAAAGGCCACTTCCCGTGGTACTGTTCAATCGTCGCGCCATGCTCGACAGCTCTGTCGGTTATGAGATGCATGCAGTGGTACTTGCAGTCATCTTCGCATGTCCAGCGGGTGAGTCGGAGGGCCAGTGAAAGAGGTTCTGAAGTAGAGCTTTGGCATGTTCGAGACTGGCATATTGAGACGCAGCTTCTGAACTCTGCCGCCTGATCTCCTCTGGACGCGAGCACGAGAGAAGCAAAAGCCACGCCAGCAATAGAACACAGGACTATGCGTCTCGCGGCCATCGTTGTGGGCAACAGCGTGGAGGAAGACATTGACAACGAGGAGGTCGGCGTTGGCGGTGACGGCGACGAGGTCCGACAAGCGTCTAAGAGCACTTTTTGGGATGATCACGTAAGCAGTGTGGCAGATCCGTCGACCGCCCAAACTTGCGTGCGTACTTACCAGTCTCCAACCACCTCTACACGAAGCAACCACGCTCCCGTACCATACAAGTGGTCTCTCTGCGCCAAGAACTTGTACAGTACTTGCGGTAAGCTGCGCTGTCTTACAGTATGAATATTGTATTTTTCAGGCAGCTCTCAAGTTGACTTATACCGGACGCCAACAGGGGGATTCTCGTAGTCAAGGTTCTTCTGAATCACACCTTAACAAACTTAGACTCGCCTGGTATAACTCACAGACTACCTGAAAGCATATTGATGAAGTAACATAGCCTCTATAGTTGTTTTCACAGCGACAGCGCAACATCAACATGGTTCGCTCCTCGCAAGCGACTTCCTTCACCTTCTCTTCGTCACCATATTTCGACGACAGAGGTTCACATGGTTATGCACAGCCAATTACGGAGCGAGTAAATGTGAGGAATACTGACATAGATCGACATTCACATAGCTGACCACCCAACGAAACAGCCGCATTCGAGGCCGATAGTCTCGTACTACTTCCCGAAGGGTGTCGGCGCACAACACTATGGCGTAAGAAGATCTCACCCTATAGCAGACAGTGAAAGACGATTGACTGGAGCTTACAGGAACATCATCCAATGAAACCACACCGGTTGACATTGACAAACACTTTGGTGATGGGTTACGGTCTGGACAAGCAAATCCACAATTGGTACAGTCCGCGACCTGCCACGCAAGCCGAACTTGAAGCTTACCACGACCACGACTACATCGAGTTCTTGTCACGGTATGTGTCTTCACACACGTACCGCTGCGCTTACTCATTTTGCTCTCTTCAAACCAGAGTTACGCCACATAATCAAGGCGAAATGAAGCAAATGATCGACAGATTCAACTGCGTCGAAGATTGTCCGATATTTGCTGACATGTACGACTTCTGTAAGATGTACGCAGGAGCGTCGTTGGCAGCCGCACGAAAGCTTTGTGCTGGTACCACGGACATCGCTATCAACTGGAGCGGCGGGCTGCACCACGCAAAGAAAGGCGAGGCGAGCGGCTTCTGCTACGTGAATGATATCGTGCTAGCCATCTTGGAGTTGCTCAGGTGAACAATTCTCCGCCCCATAGCCATGCTGAATGAAGCTAAACATTGCATCGAAGGTATCATCCACGTGTACTCTACATTGACATCGATATCCACCACGGAGACGGCGTAGAGTTCGCATTCTACCACACCGACCGCGTCATGACCGTTTCCTTCCACAAGTACACGGGCGACTTCTTCCCCGGCACTGGGAAACTCGACGACAACGGCACCGGCCTCGGGAAACACTTTTGTTTGAACGTGCCTCTCAAGGACGGCATCGACGACCAAATGTACCTCACCATCTTCAAAACCGTAATCGACGAAACCGTCACCGCCTTCCGTCCCACCGCCATCGTCCTTCAGTGCGGAGCTGACTCCCTCGGGTGCGACCGTCTCGGCGCATTCAACCTCTCCATCGCTGCGCACGGCGAATGTGTCAACTTCGTCCGCAAGTTCAACGTGCCCCTCCTCGTCCTCGGCGGTGGCGGATACACCATTAAGAACGTCTCGCGATGCTGGACATACGAGACGTCCGTCCTCGTGGGAGCATCAATCCCCGACGAGCTCCCCATGACGATCTACGACTCCTTCTTCCGCGAGACCAAGTGGAAGCTCCACCCCCCGCTCACTGGGCACGTCGAGAACCAGAACACGCCCACCTCTCTGCAGCGTGTCACGGTCGCGATCCGGAACAAGCTCCGCTACCTCCAGGGCGCGCCCAGCGTCGCGATGCAGGAGATCCCGCCAGACATCGGGGCGTGGCTCGCCGACGAGGAGCGCTCGAAGGACGAGAAGGAGGAGGAGAATGGCACGGCGCACGCGGGCGAGTCGCGGGAGGACCGTTCCCACGCACGAAACGAGTTCTTCGACGGCGACAAGGACCAGGAAGCGACCGAGCCAGACGAGCCGACTCCATCTGCGTCGGGCCGCAGGGGCACTGCGGGAAGGAGAGCGCGCGGGGGAAGGCGAGGACGTGGCGGTCGGGGCCGGGGTAAGGGTGCGTCTGCGGCCACTGCGGCGGTGGACTCCGCTGCTGGCGAGGAGACGTCGTCCGGGGAAGACGCGAGCTCGGCGAAGACAACTCGCGGCAGGGGACGGGGGCGCGGCAGGGGTCGTGGTCGCGGTGGGAAGGCAGCTGCTGGCAAGGACCGCGACACAGAAACGCCGCCTCCGGATGACAGCGCAAGCATGGACGTGGACCCTGAGCCTCTCGACGTCTGACAGTGCTCTCGAGGTTCCTCTCGGTATGTCTCCTCTGTTCGAATGTATGCACTTATCAGTACAACTGACGCAGGAGTTTCATAATCGATGGTGGCAGCTCTTGTTATCTTATCATATGTAGACTTCGTAGTTTTCGTGCTTTCGCTAAAGTCTGAGTAGGACCCTCATGGATATGCTCATCACTGAAGCTGATGGCAGAGTTCGGAGTGCTCTGTCGTCCTGACCTCGTGCAGTTCAATATCGCTTGAAACACCTACAATTCCGCTATGCAAAATACCCTAATACTCGTCTGATTGCACAGCAAACACGTCGACATTCTTTTCATAACCCGTCAGGCGTCTCCTAAGCCGCTGCTCGAGTACCGACGGCTCCCAACCCTCCTTGTCCACGTAGAGAGACTCCGTAACCACCTCCGGGTAGACACCAATGGACAACCTCCGCAGCGGCTTGCCCGCCGCTCTCCGACGAATAAGTAGACGGGTGGTGATATCGCAGAATGCGGAGAAGACGACAGCCCCAGCCTTGTGCCACCTGCTCGTTGCACTGGATGGAGGCATTGTACCCCGAGCGTCCGACGGCTCGTACAGCTCGTCGTCGCCGTAGTACCAGACAGAGCGTAGCTCCCGGAGATTGGGGCAGTACCGGAACCCTTCCGCTGAGGTCTCGCTCAGAAGTTGCATGACTCGTCTTCCATCATAAGCCCCGATATCGAGGCGGGTGAGATGGGGGAAGGCCTCCAATAGGCCACGGAAGACAGACGTGGGATCGTCGTTGCTGCGGATGTAGGGGTAGATGAAGGATTCGAGTTTCAGGGTAGTAACCTTGGTGGATGGGGAGAACAACTGTGAGAGCTCCGCCAATGCCCCGACTTGGGTCGTCTTCACGAACATGGCCAGTTCAAGACATGCGCGTCCGCGAGCTAACGCCCTGAGCACACTCCACCCGTGAAAATCCACGGAGAAATGGACTTCGTCCGCTACATCGAGCTGCGGGCATAAGTTCGGCTCCGGTGGAAGGCATTCTCGAAGGGCGGTATGGGCACCGGTGGAGAGACGTACAGCGCAGGTTCGGGGGTGCGCCACTCGCGTCAGGAAAGCGCCGATATCGCCACGCCGCTCTTCAATGTGCAGTTCGCACAGAGCAGGAAGGGCGACAGTTCGATCGAGCGGACCCCACAGGCGGAGGATATTCTTGGTCTTGAGCCTTCGCAAGGATGGGCAAAGCTCGAGGACCTCCGACAGGGAAAGCGTGGTACCGTTCTTCACTATCTCCCGGCACAGCTGGCATCCGCACTCGAAAACATCGAGCCTCCGAAGGTCGCCGTCGAGGCAAGCTGGCCCGAGGCTTTCGAAAGGAAGCCTGAGCGACCGCAATCGAGGGTGATCCTTGCGACTGATGGCCAGGTGGGCGATCGTCTTCCCGGCGAGATAAGGGCAATGTGACACCTCCAAGTGCTCTATGAGGGGCATTCCGCCTCTAAGCAACTTGTTGAGCGACTCCGGATCTGTACACTCAGACATTTCGACGGTGAGGGACGAAATCCGGGATGCGTGGGGTGATAGCATGCATACTAGGTCAGAATGAACATCCTCCAACGACAGAGTGAGGGGATGGGCTCGGGTAAGCGACAGCAGCAGCTTGAGCCGTCCGAGCGCGCGGGCCCGGATCCGACTGTGCGTGTAGTACTTCTGCCTGCTGAGAATATTGGCCCAGAACACAGGAGTACGGAGAATGAGATGTCGCCATAGACGACATACACCAAGGTATTTGACAGCTCCGTCGTGGAGGCACTCTCCGGGCTGGAGGTTGGCGAAGATCTCCGCGAGGACCTCCCGAGGTAGCTTCCGGTTGATGGGCGCTCCAGCATTGTACACGGACTTGAGTGACTGTATGCGGTCCTTGTACTCCTTGATCTTTGCGGCAGCCCAACGTTGCAGTTGGGAGGCGTCTACAAGCCCATCCGCTAGAAGGGATTTCTCCTCCGCCGAGAGATGCGCGTCGAGATCAGGAAAGGCGTCGTCTATGGAATACGCCAAGTGGTCCATATCTGCCGCGTGCATGTCCCTGAGTTCAGCTTTCAGGTTACTGAGCCAAGGTACTGGCATAGTTTCCTCACCTGAGCAACGTATGTGGTCAGGATCAAGACGGCTCGCAGCTCGCAGTGGCCGCTGCAGAGGGAACACCTGGTCAGCGAGACCACGACGACATGTAACACGGACACAAACTCTACGGGATATTGCCTGTAGTTCAGCTTGGGATTTAACGCGACGTGCTCGAGTGGTTGATACGACGAGTTAACCAGCCCAGATGCCGAGAGGTGGTTTGTAACTCCAGACGGGAGTCGTGGTGAAGAGGGAGGTGTGGCGCCCGCCTGTCGTTGTTCAAGCGGTTCGGGATCGAAGTCTTCCCCGAGCCCGGTCACGAGGGGCAGTCGTTAGAGCACTTCTGAATGACTTGCGTTCTCTCGGGAAAGCTGAAAGATGCACCCACTACGGCGTACGTGCGACGGATGAGACCATCGTAAGATGGAGCAGACCGAAGCAGGACTGAGATGTCATACCGGTGGAGGAGTACATGCACAGGAGGATGAGCTGAGACAGTATATGAACAGCGTCACGAGCCTCGCGACGGCCTATAACACAGAGGGGATTATAGCGTAAAACGGTAGGAGTGTGGGTGAATTCCGAGCGCATAGTAATAATACCAATAAGCAGAGAGACGCTCCCGATCACGCCGCAACCTGCATACAGAACAACACAACCGAGGAGGAGCAGGGAGCAGGGAAGCATAGTCAGCCAAGGTCCATCTCGTCCCCAGCACGCGCTTTGCCCTTCGACCCGTAACTCGTACTTGTCCGTGCATCGACCCCGTTCGCACGCCCGTTCGTGTGTGCATGCCCTACGCCATTGACTCGCGCACCTGAACCCGATGCTCTGGGCTGCGCGGGCCCCAGCCTCTCGAGCTGCGCACGGACCTCCTCGTCGACCCCCTGGTAGATGCTCTCCTGAGGAAAGCCCCATATTCGCCCAGGATTCTCCCGCTCCTTCTCGTCGAACACCCCGCCGACGATGTCGACCCAATTTCGCCGAGTCCGTACGAGGTCATTCAGCTGATCGGGGATGTGCAGCTGGTTGTGCTCGTCCGGGCTCAACCCGAGAGCAGCGGGACATGGCGGAAGCGCGGCGGTCCCCGTAGGCCCCGAGGTGCCGTTCAGGCCACCAGGCAGGTCGATGCTCTTCTGCTTCTTCTTCTTGTTCACCTTTGGCCCGTCCTTCTTCTGCAGCTTCGAGTAGAGTGTCGTGATGCTCTTGTCGATGGCATCTCGGCTCTCGACGTACTCCTGGTACGCTAGCCTGTCCTCCGCGATCGCAGCTAGCCGCGCTCGACGTGCCTTGTTCGTGGCTAGGACCGTGCGTAGCTCGCGTTGTGCGTGTCGTAGCGCGGTCGCTATCGGGTCGTCGACTGCCTCCGAATAGTCCGGCTGTCCAGATACAGTCAGACGACTCTCGACACACCATTAGCAGACAGACTCACAATCTCGTCCAGCAGCCCATGATACCGTACTACATGCTTCATCCGCTCCTCCAGGTCGGCTACGTTCAGCTTGTCTCGCGCGGCCGCTGCCGCCGCACCGTTTGTACCAGGCCGGCCAGCCATGTCTTCCTCCGTTGCCTTAACGCCTCGGTACTCCAGCAAATGGTTCATGGGCATGAGCGCGCTCGCCACGCGTTCCGTCAGCGGTCCATGAGCGTGATGATCCAGGGCCGCATCCTCGTCCTCGAGCGTCGAAGGCTCCCATCTTGGCAGCACGCTGGGCGGCGGCGCATGCATACTTGCACGGGTGGCTGCGGTGCCAGGGAGGGGCTGCCCATACGTCGCGATGTCTTCCTCTTCCCACTGTACCGAGTAATGTCGCCCGAGCTTGGGCATTACGAACGGTTCCACCTCATCCGCCGTGTACTGCAGGAAGCCGATGTCTTCTTCCTTGATGGGGCGCAGCCATGGCTCGATGCTGGTGTAAAACGTCGTCACCAGGACCTGGTTGGGCTGCTTGCTCTTGCTGAAGTCTTCTGTGACCTCTGCAGGCTTGCTGGGTCCGGCCACTGGTCTGGGCGCAACCGGAGGGCGAGGCGGGAGTAGGGAAGTAGAGGGAGGTATTGCAAAATCAGGTGCAACTGAAGGCTGCAACTCCGTGTCAGCACGAGTAAGCGACAAGGGACCGAATAACACAGAGGCAAACTGTCCAAGCCGTAACCGGCGATGAACCGACTCAACCTTGCGAAGATCGAGTAGGATGGAAGTCGGTTTCGAGGCTCATATGCGTTTAACGCATACTCCTCGTCCCATCCACTACTATTTTGCAACGACACTCTCATATATATTCACAAGAGTGGAGCCTCGGATTCACTTCGACGAGGCAGGAGGTCGGTGGTCTGACAGACTGTCAGCACACCAGATCTCCACCGGTGACGCTCTCAGGCCCAAAGCTCGACGTTACCCTGAGAGTGAAACGTAGCACCCATTGGCTAAAGACTTGGCCGAAGGATTATGAGGCGCATAGCTTAGGAGCCTGCCAACTGACGACCGCCTGTACCGGCATGTGGGCCGATAGGATGCGGCATGGTGTCTGATACGTCGCCCGTTTTGGAAGGCTACGGGATACCCATGACTTCCGAGAAGTCACTTGAGTCCATGGCAGACGCGGGAAGCCAGCGTCGATCAGGCGAGCGAGGTACCAACGTCGTAGCCTGATGAATATGATAGCGACAGGGTTTCAATACTCACCTTGTTAAAAGAGGAGGATGCTGAAGGGAATTTGGAGGCTTTCGGAGGAGGAGGAGGGTGTGAATGAGTGGATGAAGATGGTTGAGGCGGTGGCGGTGGTGGCGGTGGTAAGGGTGAGGGTTTGCGGACCTTGGGCGGGTCTGCTCTTGCGATTGGAATTTCTGTCATGAGTAGAAGTGATGTACTCACCAGGTTCAATATCGCTGGAGTCTTCTCTCTTGCGCTTCTTCTTCTTGTTCTTCTTCAACTCCTCAGACGTTAGACTGCTCTTCCGGACGTCGGTGAAGGAAGGGGTTGGGGTCGGTGCGGGAGGCGCAGGAGCGGCGGAGAGGCGGTTCCGCGGGGGTTGGGAAGTTGGTTGTGCAGATGCACGGCTCTCGTCTCCGTTAACGGAAGGCGTAACTGGAGAAGGTGTGCATGCGTCCACAGCAGTGTGCGCGAGATAGGACATGGAGTGGTGATATGGACGACGGAGGAGTTCAAAGCACAGACACAACCGAAGCAAAATACAAGAGCATCGAGTGATGGTTATGACAAGACCACCATGATCCGTATCGGGAGTGGCGAGGTGCAGGTCCAAGCGTTGTGCAGCGGAGCACGGGCCGGTCCACAGGTAGCGGTTGGATCAGGCGGGGATGCGGCCATAGCACAGGTGTTACAGTCGAGAGGTAGATGAGGAGGACGACATGGCGTGCGTGCAAAGGAGGTGTGGAGGGCGACACAATATACAAGGTGCAGGAGCGTGGGAGCAGGCGCGGGTCAGACCCGGAACGCGTCCAAACAAGTTGGTCAAAGAGGAGGCAGAGACATAGCCATTGTATCGAGAAAGTCGTGGTTCGACGCGTACCGAGGTCCGAGAGCGTACGAGACGTGGGGTTAAGCGTTATGTGTGGTTCCAGGTAGGAGTGATGCGGCATAGAAGGAATAAGGTTATGAGCACAATAATGGCTGAAGAGTCAGATAGTACGCACGACCGCGTTCCCGCTCCGCCTTCTGAATCGCCTTAGCCTTTCCCTTCTCCTTCTCCTTTAAGCGGCGCATGGACTCCTCTATGGTCCGTATGTCATCTCCGGCCTTCTTGGCGCGTTCCAGGCTCTGCGCCTTGAACGCCTCAAGCTCCAGTCGCAGTATGTCGAGTTCGTCCGCCGGTGGGAGCGTGTCAGGGGGGTTGTGGAAGAGAGACGAGCGAATTGGCGGGAGTGCGGCGTAGGGTGTAACGGAGGACGACATGGCGTAGTTTGAGCCTCCGAGCTGCCTACAAGTCGCAGAAAGCAGCTTCCCCAAGCTGCGGCAGACTATAGCAGACGATGCCGGTGAGCTGCGAGGTCGTCGAGGACGTCGGGGACGACGGTGAGCAAGCACTCGTCGCGAACAGATGCAAGTCAGGAAGCGCCCTGAGGCGTCTCTGGCAATGCATGCGCAATTTGGCAATTAGTTCGCACGGTATGCTAATGCGGTGTGCGCCCAAAACGCGCATAATGGAGGCCTTCGGTAGCCCTTTCGACTTCTTCCTCTACCTCTTATTCCTTTATCTCACGAAAAGGCTCGCACGCCTCGTGTGCGACGAGCCGCACGATGGACTCGAGGCAAGCACTCATCTTCGACGTCGACAGGGATTCGCAGCATGGCGGCGACGACTCTGAGAGCAGCTCCGACACGTTCGAAATGTCTGGTCTCGAGGAAGTCCCGGTTACTCCCCGACGAGTTGGCTATGGTACCTCAGCGCATCGAGCAAGTTCTCTGGACTCGGACGACGACTCGGACGTTGAAGATGCTGGCGACCAGGCGTTGTTGGGACCTCGCACACGGACGCGGGGAAGGGAGTGGTCGGTGGAGCATGCCACCGGTACTTTCAGTCAGGTCAAGCGCATAGTGCTCGAGGTACGTCCCCTTGTATGGAACTGTCAGATCACTCTCAAACGAGTATCCCACTCTTAGACTGCGCCGACGCTGTTGCTGACCACCGTCGGTCTACTCTTGACCGGAGAACTCTTGGACCATGTTTCTGTAAGTGGCCTGCCTGATGCGACATCTTACCACTGTTCTGACACATAACGTAGCATTGGAAAGCCATCGCTCGCATTGACGAACTCATCATGCTAATTCCCGTCATCCTCAACCTCAAGGGCAACCTTGAGATGAACTTGTCAGCACGCCTCGGCACCTCTGCCAACATGGGAGACCTCGACATCCCCGCCAAGCGGCGTTCTATCATCCTTGGGAACCTTACCCTTCTCCAGGTTCAAGCTACCGTCGTGTCCTTCGTCGCTGCTTGCGTGGCGTTTCTCATGAGCAAGATCGTCCCTGACCAGAATGTCAGTGAGGACGCACTCCTTGATGGGCCGACCAGCGAAATGGTCCTTCGGTTCGTTGCCCGTGGTGTCCACAAGCCTAAGCCGCACAGGCCTGTTCCGCCGCCTCCTTCAGGTGGTGCAGAGTAAGTAGACGTCGTCGCTTCTCACGGAGTCTAAACTTACCTCCGTCCGTGTACACGCTAGATTCATAATGGTCACGTCTGCGGCTATGTGTGCCGCATGTCTGTCAAGCATACTTCTTGGGTCCTTTATGTGCGGCTTGGTTGTGTTGTGTAGGAAGTTCGGTCTGGATCCAGGTGCGAACCTTCATCACAGGACGCCCATGATCCGTTCCTGACTTGGTCCGTAGATAATATTGCTCCCCCCGTGGCAGCGTGTCTCGGTGACTTAGTTACACTCTCCCTGCTCGCCGTGACTGCCGAATTGCACCTGCACCTTCTCAACACTCCACTGCCCATAATCATCGTCGTTCTGCTCTTCCTCTCAGCGATCGGATGGACTTATCTCACAAAGCAGAACGAGAACGTCCGACATCTACTCACGGAGGGCTGGTCACCCCTCTTCATTGCTATGATCATCAGTACTGGCACTGGAATTGTCCTGGATACGTTTGTGGAGCGATATAGCGGCTTTGCTCTACTCGCAGTTGTTATTGCAGGTACGCGTCTTTCACAGCGACACCAGTAAGAAACCGACTTATGCTTCGTTTCCAGGCCTACCAGGAGGCGTGAGCGCAATCTTCGTCTCACGCCTATCTACAGCTCTGCACGCTGCCACGGCCAAAGCTTCCTCAGCCAACACCTCCGTGACGGATCTCAAGGAAGACTCACATCATCCAACGCCGCGTCTCGTCCTCATGACCCTCATCGCCGTCAGCCTCCCTGTCGAGACCATCTTCCTCGTCTGTGTGATCGCCTTCGGATGGATACATCTCCCGTTCCTATTCATGGCCCTCCAGATTTGCTTCTTCCTCATCGCGGTATGTTTCTTTACAGCATTCACTCGACGGCGCGTGGCACCATGGTTTCACTTACTGACCATATCCTGACAGATCACCATCTCGCTCATTGTCGCACGATTCCTCACGACCTTCCTCTGGAAACGAGGCCTCGATCCAGACATGTACGCTCTACCCTGCCAGTCCGCCCTCACGGACCTTGTCGGCCAGCTCCTCCTGGTCGCGTGCTACGAGGTCGCCTCACTCCTAGGGGTAAAGGTCGCCCTCAAGCACAAACACACTACCACGCGCTCCCTACGTCACAAGCGTTGATCAGCGTACCGTTTCTACCTGCGCTGTCGCCTGTCGCTTCCTGTATCGTCATCGTCCTCCTTGCTGTGTTGTATAGTTCGACGCATACCTTCTTCGTTCGTTGTTACCATACCCTTTGCAATAATTTATCCGATTCGCTTTCGACGCTGTGATACAATCTACTGGACTCTGGGAGAACGCTCGGCGCAAAGTAACGCAGCCTACCTGCCATCGCTGTTTATTACATACGAGACCAGCTGGGGAGAGCATCGAATTTGGTGAGCGCTTGTCACAAATCTGTCTTCATCTCTATCCCTCACGACCACCCTGGCTGGACCCTCTTGGTTCGTTAAAATATCTGTGGAGACTCACGCGCACTCTTACGGAAAGACTTTGTGGGACTCGTGCTGGGCGGAGGTCGTCAAGAGGACTCCCGGGCGCATGCGCCCCTCATCCATCCCACTCTCTACGCGAATTGCACCTTGTGCATCTGAATCTGCTTTCGAGCTCAGAATCCTTTTCTTCTAACCAAGTGAGTTCGGGATGTATCATATACATCATATGGCGCTGGACGAGAAGAACTGGAGAAGAGGCCTGCGCCAGGTGCCTAAGAGGCGCGCTGAGACGGATGTCCTGTTCTTGCCAGTCCGACCTCAAACGTCCGGCTCAGTCTCCCGTGCGGATGGACGCAAGAGGGGATTCCGGAATTTAGCGGAGATCCTGGTCCGTCTTCGCGCCAAAACTATATAATCCTTGGGTTTGGTGAGTGAACCCGGCGTCCTCTGGCAGGTGATCTGAGTACTACTTACCCTCAACTATCAAGTATGGATCCAACGCATTGCTCAGTCTTCGCTGCGTTCCGCGATGAGGAGGGATTTAAGTGGCCAGACTATCATCTTGCAGCGTTATAACATCTCATGACACAACCTTGCATTTGCAGCACAGAACTGGCATTGGGATTCGGATGCGCAGAATGAGTGGTATGCCGCAGACGACTCTGGATGGCAAGATCTGTGCATCTCCTGGTACAAGACCACTCCTGAACACCCCCAAACCCTCTCTATACCCGGTCTTCCTTTGATTGCCCCTCGCATCCTGGCTCGTGAGGCCTATGCCTGCATTGCTTTGAGAATCTTGGAATATCGACTTCAAGCACCCGCTACCGGTGCGCTAATCGTTGGTCAGTCAGGGAGTGGTATGTATGTACATATTCAATGTGGCTTGAATGAGTACTCACTTGCGCTGAAGGCAAAGGGTGCCTTATGTGGTACCTCCTCCGCATCCTCCTCATGATCGACGAGCCCGTCATCTTCGCTTGCGGGCCTCTTTGTAATCTCTTCTACAAAGGCAGGGCCTTCGCTCCTCGGTCTTCAACTTTGGATCTACGCTATGTACCCCGTCACTCGAAGTTCAAACCGATATGGCTTCTCGCGGATGTCGGCAGAAATCTCGGATCGACGTTGCCGCTGGAGCACCCGTTTGATGAAGTCTGA